>JAGVSQ010002477.1:0-24562 GCA_022683975.1 Rhyacophila evoluta | reverse complement strand
AAATATTTAAAGTACTTTAGTAAATATGTTGATTTTCGCAAACGTTAAGCGCATTCTGCGAATTTGCCAAAAGTAGCCCGCAGGTTAAGTGTTAATAATGGAATGCGGGAGTCTGAAAATTATGTAACATTTTTTTTAAATAAACTTATATTTATGCAAAAGTATATCGTTAAGAAAAGCTTTGTGATGAAGCAAAATAAAATTAACGTTACAATCATCACGTTGTAAAATAGTCCACTAAATGTTAATGTATTTTTTATTATTATTTGTATTAAATATAAAACGCCCACATTGATTTTCGTTGAGGGAAATATAATTTCTCTTATTTCACGAACGTCAATGCATAAAACGAGTGAAGCAAGTAAGAAGGGAGGCGAGACGTGGAAATACCCTCAACCCGCGGGCCGTTGTAAGACCTGAGCGAATTTCACACCCTTGCCTTTCTTAGTTTTCTCGCTCAGTACAGCGATACTCTACTCTCCTACTAGAAGATCGTGACCAGCATTTCTCGAAAATATTTATTACAGTACATACAAAGCATTATAGTTATTTGCCTCATCATATATTGAATGTAGAATCAGATACGTGTAAATATAAACTGAAAATCACACGGTAAAATAGGATCAAAAAAATAAAAATACTTTCAATGGAACGCTGAAAATCATCGGTATTGTTTTTCATCAGTAATTTTATTTGTTACATTATAATAAAGAATGTCCCAGAACGAGCTGACGTTTTGTTGTTATTTTTTGCGGAATAATCAGAGTAGACAATTTTTCTCCTGTCTTCAGTAATCTTTGAGGTTAAAGTATGGAAAGGTACGCAATTGAACAATGCTAGAAATTATATAAAAATCACTTAATAAATGGTAAATCATTTGCGGAGAAAGATTACAAAAAATTATTAATGGTAGTTTATTTTGTGATATCATTTATATAATATTATAACGTGCTTAAAATGTATGGTTAATTGTTATTTTAAAAATGATTTGATCACTAATAAATCTTTAAATATGCAATGAAATTATTATTTTTTATATTCTATGTTTTTCTTAAGGTGAAGCATTTAGATTTATATAGTGTGAAGATATTCACTCCGAATGTGGAGTATATGGATTACCGCAGTGTGAAGACGTCTTGACAGATTATTTTTCAGACAATTGTTCAACCCAATGGGCATCCAGTCCTGCATTTTTTGGATGGATTGATAAGCGCGCATCGTCCCAAGTACGCTAACAGGGGAGTACTTTATTATTTGTTGAGATTAAATTATACCACGTTACATATTTAGACAGAGTTGAAATGGTGAAAATTTTGTGGGCGAAAGTTGGCTTATTTAAGGTTGCTGGATTATAATATAGTTATTATCGTATTAAAGCATTACCACAGACACTAATTAATTCTACTTTAGCGATTTTTATTGAAAAAAATCCACAGTTTTGTAAAATAACAAAGATAGATTGAATGTTAAACATGTACCCAGACACATCATTAAAGATTCACTCTTATACTGAACATATTTTCTTAACTTCATTTCCAAAAAATCATCAGAACATAATTCATTTTGAAAGCTAGTACTGGATTTAGATATAACTTCTAAATATAATATACAATGTAGAATGAGTAGTTGCTGGAATTTCTGAGGTGCCAAAAAGCTCCACTTAAGAAGTGGATATCAAAAAACGTGGTTGATTTAATTTTATTTTGTCACACTGAGAATCAATTTAATCTGTCGCAAATTTGACAACGTAAATAGACTTCAGTCTAAAAATCTTATTGATTTTTGTGTCAGCTATTTCTCAGAACATTATTCGTTGCCTCTAGTCAACGAAGAAATGACGTCATTATATTTATTTATCACCTCCAGACAACACACAGATTTTTTAGAATATTTTAAAAGAGGTGATTCAAGAGACATGTGATTTATTTGCGTATTATCCAACGAGGCTCTATCGATCAGTGTGCCGTTAAAAAGCGTCACTAATCAAACCTATTGACAAGATTTTTTTACCGTTGAAATGAATGAGATGCTTAAGGAAGTGAATATTAATACCTGTTTCAAAATCTTTTTTATAAATGCATACATATGCTTAGTGAATTTGTTATGCAGAAAAAAAATATTGGTTCAAAAATCATAAATATATCATCTTTAAAAATAAAAAATGATTTAATTCACCCAGAATAAAATTTACAGGAAGGACAAAACTTGTAACTGATGATTTTGGGTCAAAGTCAAAATATTAAATATACATAAATTAAATGGCATGAAATCTAAAATTGATATTTTATTTATAAGAGTCAGTAAATTGATGTAGTCGCTTTTCTTTATCGTAAATTGGACATGCCATTCTTTTTTCAACTTGAAATTTAAATTTATATTGTAATTTGGTATTTGCCGCTTATATCCTTTTCATAGAACATGTTTGAATACATTACGATTATCGAAAAAAACTATTTTGAAATATTTTTAAATTAGAACCCATAAAGAGATTTTTTATAGTTACAGTAACACGTAGAATAGGCTAGTTGGATTGTGCAGTTACTGTATTTTTTTAATTGTCCAAAAAGAAAAGCAATACAATACGCTAAAGGCAATGATGATTAGGATTATTATTAACTGATAGAAATAATAATTAATGTGTGAAACATTTTAAAAATTCATAAGTAATTAAATTTACGTATCTTTCGTGATAAAGCAATACCTCGTATGCCAAAAAAAATAAAATACAAGCTAAGATAAGAGCTTAAGTCAATGTCATTAAATCGAATTCCATATTTTTGCACAGCGGGTGACCGGTATATATTCTAATATGTGTAAATTATATTTCAATGAAAAATCAATGACTCGTATACCGTACAGTAAAAAATACAAAAAATCAAAAGAACCCTATAATTAATATCGCTAATCAAATTCAGTATTTTTTAAATTTCAAAATTAGAAGATTTTTTTATACTGTGTTAGCTCTCAAAGTGGAGTATATGGATCTATACAAAGTAAAAATATCCACCCTGATAGAAGTTAGTCTGTGCGCTTAGCAATCCGGGGAATAAGGGTTGATTATCACATTTGTCGGATTTTAACAAAATCCAAAAATTATCTGACATACAATTTTTGTAATATATCCGCGTATATAAATCAGTATATCTATTCCATTTAATTACATTACACTCGTATTAGTTAGTGCAATATAATACAGTCTCAAGTTACGATAATAATACGTCAAAAATGATAAAAAACTTTCTTTTGTTTTTTGTCAAAATTTAACCGTACATTTAAATATAGAATTATTTAGCACAATATAAAGGTGATTTATTCAAGATCTTTTGGTGGTTATATTATTAATTTGGGGGATATTTTCTCTTTCCTTATTGTGTACTGCCAGCGGCTGAGGAGTGTTCAAATGGTTAACGCCTCAGATTTAAAGTTCCTATTGAAGTTTTTGATTGAAATCCGTGTTTAAAATTGTGTGCTTATATCTTTATTTAAATTAATAATACATCACATACTCGAAATAAATCATAAATTAATGTAAACAACACTTATCACATTGTGTGATGAAGATTTATGTGCTAAATGAAAATTAAATAAACTTCCATTCAACGAGCTGCGTAAATATAAACAAACGGTGTATAAGTTTTTTTTTTCTTGAAGTTGTTTTCAAAATTTATTTATCGTATGTTTAAATTACACATCAATGACTTAGCTTGATAATCATCCAACTACATTTGTCTCAAATGTTCAAGAGCAACAAAAGTTTTGTTGGCCTGCGTTTACGGGTCATTTTCATTGGTCATGTGTTTAATTTTATTGTGAATATTGTGCTTTTTCCGCGTGCTGGAAAAATTAAAGCTGAATAAAATGGCATTTTTAGCCATGGAAATTAGAGTTATTTGATTTGCAGATTAAAACACATATATTTTCTTTCCATGTCCGATTGCTTACCTGTAACATTTATATTTATAATATAACCAACATCAGTTGGCATGCGGCAACTAAATATACAAAATAAATAAATAAATATAACAAATAACACTGATCATTTATTATTTTTCGTGTGTTAAGATATAATTAAAATAATGTACGTGTGAAGGGTTAATGATAATAAACATGTTAGCAGTTAGAAATTTTCTGTGCTATCTGTCATATTTATTTTATCTATATAAGTAACGGGGTAAAGAAGAAGGTCTTTTCAATAGCGTAGATGTAAGCGTGTGCGCATCCATCCGAGAAGTGCGCGTCCAATTCCAACACATGCTGGAAAAAATCTGAAAATGCACGATTCGGGAGTAATTACCTGACAGTCAATTCTCGTGAAAAAAATCTGTTGAGACATGTCATTTCGGCATATTTACATTGTTTAAATTTATATGCTCCACTTTCAGAGCGGACTTAATAAAAAAAAACTATTAGCTTTTCGTGATAATTAATTTCTGAGATGTGTAGATCCATATGCTTTGTTTTTGGAAATGACATGGTATATGGAATAAATATATAGCTAATAACATATGAGTATCTTATCTATTCATACTACAAAGCGGAGTTTCCTAGACAACGGATATGGTTTATAGAATAAATTAATCCGGTCTCGATGAAAAGTAATAAAATTACTTAGTATCGACTTGTTGTTGTTTACGTGTTTCATTAATAGAAAATGATCTAAATCTTGTACGTATTCTTGCGCAATCCCAAAGGATAAAATCCTTTACAATACACGTAGTTACTTATAAGAAAAACATCTTTAATTACAGATATATTATTTTTCACTCGAAATCTTCACGTGTCTTTAATAAGTTTTGGCTTATTTCGTGTCATCGACTGATTTGCCAAAATGCGAATATAGATCGCATATATAAAATGTAAGCTCTGATTATGATATATTTTCTAAGCGGTCACTGTTATGTTTTGGTTCCATTTGAAAAAATCCTTTGCACGGATAAATTTCAATTAAACTAATAGTAAAAAAACATGTATCAATTTTCATATTAAATTTCATATGGATTCTTTAATTATCAGGTAGTTTTAAGATCCAAAGTGTTGATAAATTTTAATTGGGTGAATTTTAATTATAAACAAACACAAAACTACTATAATAGTCAGTGAGTGATATAATTTAGACTTAAGTTGACCGAAATCTGCAAACAATTCAAGTAAATTTTAACCTTTATACTTTTTGATGGAATTGTAGGATGATAGCATAAACTGGAAAGAGGCAAACGGTTGATTTACAGCAAAGAATGCAAGTTCTTTGCGGTGTCAATATACTCTACTGAGGGAGTGGATATGGAGTAAGAAAAAATGCGCGATTCATAGTAACACTGTCTAACTTTTCATAGCCCTAAGGCATGGAGAGCCATTTATTACACAAAATCGATCTAGTCTAAGGATACATACAATTTAGATATATGCATATCCCAGATTCTCTTTTTACATGAAGAATATGTTTCAAATGACATAAACATGTAAAAAAAGATTTGATTCTCATACGAAAACAGTAGATAGGTTCCATCTAACTATGTTTCATTTCATTTATATATAAAATATTAATCAAATAACATATTTTTCAATCATTCGGTGTCACTAGTAGACAATTAATGTGCGTTTACTGTGGTTGTTTGGATGATAATTCGTTGACAGCACAATTAGTTTTCCATGCTTTAAGAATTGAAAATTTACCATATTTTTCTAGTTTATCTACAACATTATTTAAATATTGAAATTTTATTAAATCAAGCAAGATTTTTAGGTTTTTAAGCAGTGTTAAAGTTAAAAAAATAATCGGTCGGTGTTATTTCAAAACCGTGAGAAAAAATCGTGAAAAAGAGAATTGAGTCCATATTTATATCAAGGCAGTAATTTTTTATGCAGTATATGCGTTGTTTGTCCCAGGATTTTAAAACGCCGTGGGTATTTTTATGTTGTGTCGTTATAAGAAAATAAGTAAAAAAAAAGCATATATTTAAGGAATTCTCTATTATATGATAAACAGTTTATATAGTTATAAAATAATATTTATCAACTGTATTATTTTGAAAGTATCAACTCTAATTATTGAGTTGTTTTATTGATCAGATTTTTTAAAAATACAATCATGCTTTTGGTATTCCCAATTAAAATGATAAAGAAAGCTTCAATTACCTTTACTATGAACTCACCATTCACGTAAATAAATTTCATGTAAATTGAAAAGTGTTTCCTTGAAAAAGTTTCCTTAAAATGAAACGATGTATTAGTGAAAAATTCATTGATATAAAAAACAGTGTACTAAAGCTTCGTACCATAATAACTAAACTTTGTTCAAATTTTAGTACACCTTTTTTTAGGGATAAAATTATTATGTAAGAAAACATATGTTTTCGATGACAAATATTGCATTTTTTCTTTTAACGGTTATCTGTTTAATCAAATCACGCGACAGTGTGTATTCTTCTATTAGATATTGCTGTAAAGAGAATAGACAATTTTGCGATAGTGATCTACCCTTCTCTCTTGTCGAACCAGAGAGAATAGGTGCCTACCTTAGAGCTTCTTTAGAATAAATATCAAGGGGTTGTTCTCTACCACTTTTCACTAATACACACGTACAGTAAATCGTGTAAAGGGGTGTTTTTATGTCTTGACAGCTAGTGTGCGAAGAAAATCTTGCGATACTTTATTTACAATATGAATTGCGAAGCCATACGGAGGGGACAAACTGATATATTTGAATACTGTTATTTTAAAACCATTTTCGTTTCCTCTATAAATCATATGTATGTCTACAAGATAAAAATTAATCTAACATATTTTTTGACAAGGGATGGCTATTTTTTTAAATTACGTACAAAAATAACCTAATGCAACTACAAGTCTGTATATATTACGTATGTTCTTGAATGACCTATTAAAGTTTAAATATCGTAATAATAATCTAGTATTGGTCTACTTGATTAGCGTAGTTGGTAACGTGCACGCCTAGCAATCCTAGAAATGCCGGTTCGATCTTGTATCTATCAGATCTTAAAAATCCAAAAACTGCAAGACTGGATGCCCATTGAATTGAAAAATTATCTGAAAAACAATTCTCGTGATAAATAATCTGTCACGACGTCTTCACATTGCAAACATCCATTTACTCCAGTTTAGAAGTGGGTATATTCACACTGTGTAGATCCATATGATCCACTTTAAGAACGAACATGGTGTATTAAAAAAAAATGATTCCGAGCGATTATACATACAGACAACGAGGCGAGATAAAAATGATATTAATATAAATATTCGACTACAATTACTATGACAATATCAATGAGTTTTTTTTTCAAATCTAACTAAAATTACTATTAAAATTTTTTTTTACTGAATGTTGAACATTGGATTGAATTTCTAAAATAAATTTAAAATTTACTGAAACGTGATACTTATTATGCAGTATTGCCATTATGTCTGCATGTTAAATTGCATAAAATATTCATTTGACATTTTTTCATTCTTGTTTGCAAAGAAAAGAAATAACAATTGACGAAGAGTTAGTTAAAAACCAATCCTAGTTCCCAAACATTTGTAGGTACGTATATTTGTGTGTCTTCATTAATAATATACAAAAGTGTAGGGTTTATATTATATTTTGTAATTGGCAACGGTGTCTGATATTAAACTGTTATTTAAAATATTGAAAAAATCTTTATGAACTTTTAAAATTATTTATTACAACCAAATTAAACGAAAACTATTTATCGTTACGTAGAAAAATTGATTTCTTTCTTCAATATTATATAATATATTTGTTTGAAGAATATCCGTTCATAAAATAGCGTGTGAAAGAAAAATATTTGCCGAATCGAAGAGTATATATTTTTCTTTCGAATCGGAAACAATTTTTACTATCGTATAGTATTGTTGTCGGATATAAAATATTGTATTTTAAATGAATGCAATGTCATAAAGTTAATCTTTATTAAATATTGATATTATAATGGTGAACGTAATGTTTGCGTTATTTATTTCACAAAACAAAGCGATCGCCAAAAAAAACTTTCAGCATATAAAGTCTTCAGCAAAAGGTATATAAAATATTTCACGCTTAACGCTTTGATTTACGAGTATTGTGACTCAGTGCGACACGAGTGTATTAATGCAAAACGAAGAATAGTGAAGTATACCAGCGCCTGTCATTTGTTTCCGTGGATTATTGTCAAAGTTGAAGGGTCGGAGAGCTTTTAAAGCTACTTGCACGTACATTTTATATTTTCTTGATTTATTTTTACTTGAATCAAGTAGATTACGATTTATCAGTCTAGGTTAATCATTATTCTCTGCTTATATTCGTCTATCAAATTTATATTCATAAAAGTTTTACCATAATTTATGTCGACAAAGCTTTGATAATAATTTATATATTTTACAAAACACGTCTTCTCCAAATTAAAACATACATCTTTTAATCCAAAAGTAGGGTGTATAGATATTTGTAATGTTATAAGATATCTTGAGAGATTTTGACAGAAATTGGTCAGACAATTTTTCAATCCAATAAGCATCCGCGTAGTTAAGCGGTAAGCGCGCAAGTTTTCGTAATAAAAAGTTAGTGCTGATTTTAATTTCCTGATGAGAAAAAAAATCGAATACGTAGAGCTATTCAATGGGTTGTGCAGCTAATAGTCAATCAATTACGATGAAAAAAATGTCTAATTAATTAAAATATTTAAATTTAGGAAAGATTTTGAAAATATGTTATTCTTATAAAGAATCAAATATTATAAAAAGTAGTAAAAAATCAATTTCAAAAATATTTAAAAAAAAATACCTTGCTGTGTGGTTCTTCTATGCTGTCCTTATTTAAATTTTGGCAATGTGGGATCAGTTCATTTTGAAAAAACACCCTTCAAGTATTTTTATTGTGAGTGTGTATTCATATACACTATTTTTGGAATAGTCATTATCGTGTTGTGGAGATTTATAATGATATGTTTTACTTGTGGAGTGGACATGGATAAAAAAAAATGGTTTTTAAACCTATATAAAAATATTAAATATAAATATGCAAGTGACATATTTTCTATAAGTGAGATTAATAGAATCGTGAAAGTTCGATTGAAACATAGTAGATAAGTAGGAATATATATTTTTAAAATTCATAATAATGTTTTTGCGAACCGTTCAATCAAGCAAGTTTTGTTGGCACGTCAATCACAGACCGAAAATAAATTATTTTCTTACAAAAATATCGCACAAAAAATCTTCTGTTGAACATTGTATTCACATTAAAAATTTCCTTGTGCTATCTGAAATAATTCTACGGAAAAAATATTCGTGTAATACCTACGGTAAGTATACGTAAAAATGTGGTACGTGTAATAATGTAATAAAACCAATTTTTTTCATGTAATATGCCTCAAATAATCAGTTATAGTAAACAATTTTTTTACATGATGTTAAAATACTTTTTTTTTACCATGTTTGCTCCTAAAGTAGAACATATCAGTTGACACAGTGTGAGGTTGACACAGATATCTAACCTCGAAAGTGATGTATATCTGGCTATTCAATGTGAAGACGTCTTCACAGAATATGTTTCACGATAATTGTTTGTCAGACAATTGCTCAGCCCAATGGGGATTCAGTCCTGTATTTTTAGATTTTAAAATGCCAGATTATGTCAGTTTGAAAAATACTTAAATACCAAAAAATAATAGCATATAATTAATAATTGTATTTCCATTGAGATAAAAATGTATTTTTCAACGTTGATATTTTCAAATGGTTGTAAACATGACGCCTTCACAGTAGTATAGTTGATAGCGTGCGCGTCTAGCAATCCGAGGAATGTGAGTTCAATTTCCCATATGTCGGATTTAAAAAAATCTAAAAATGAGACTGGATGCCCATTAGATTGTGAAATTGACTGACAAATAATTCTCGTGAAAAATAATCGATCAAGTCGTCTTCACATAGCGTAGATTTATATATTCCACTTTTGGAGCGGATGTCTTCACACTGTATAGTACCATGTGCTCCGTTTTGGGAGCAAACATCTTATAAAAAGTATAAAATGTAAATGCTGTTTGCTTGTTTATTTAATTTTTTTTTTAGTTTTTAACAATTAATTTCATAACATGTTTTTTTAGTTTATGAGTTGACTGTACATTATTTGTATTACTTTGTTTGAAACTAAACCATTATTATATTTGTTATATATTTGATATTAACAATCAATTTATTATGGAAAGATTCAATTTAATAGCATTTGGTTAGGATTACATTTAGTTGATTGTATCATATTTCATAACAGTTTCAAAAAACTAATTGATACAAATATAATACTAACATGTTTACGTATAGATTATTTGCTTCAGATACTAAATAATCAAAATACGATATCAAAAATTGTATTATTTTGGAAATATGTAAACAATTGATACTGGCTACGTAACTATTGGCTACTAAATTTGTCTTCCATCCAACCGCCGCGTTCTTATTTAGGCGTATCCCGGAACTCCAATAACGTGAAGAGATCTACTTTATTTGATGATAAACTATCAGGAAAATATACAAATTACTCAAGATTCAGGTTGCCACGCAATTAAGTATGCTGAAGTTAAAAATGAATATAGTAAAAAATAGAGACATATTTAGTGAAGCAATTATGTAAAGATATCACGTTTGCCCTATGAAAATTAGATGTAATATAATGGTTAATAACTACACTTTAAGTTCATAAATTCTATAAAATCAAAGATATTGGTCCCTAAAAGCCGAGAGATAACCTTTATCTTTTTTGTGCTTTAGATTTCAAAAATGTATGACTAGACAACCAATCAGTTAAGTAATTTTAATCAGAACACACGATTGCATTGGGAAGATCATAAATGATTGTATTCTGTTTTCAGAGCGAATATGATAACAAACGATATAAAAAATTTGTTTGATAAATAAATAAATATTGTAAAACTAAAATAAACGAATTCGTAATATTCAGTGTGTGTTCATTAAATTATTCGCTCGAATGACTGGAATTTATAATTCATATTACAATATTTTTCCATTAAATTAAAAGTTTTAGAAAAGCTTCGCACCACTAACCCCACTACGCTTTCCTACACCAAATCCAATCTCGATATCTCAATCTAGTATCGTGTCATATTTGGCTCTGGATTTATGTTTCACTGGGTGATGAATTAACACATCGCATGTGGAACCCGAAAGGAAAGCTGTGTATAAACTTACTTACTGCCTAGGTTCACGTCTAAAGTAAAAGATTTTTACGTTACATATTTTAATACTCACTTAAGAAAAGCCTGGTGCGGAATTTTTTCATTTCTAAATTAAGCTCCATAAGGTTTATAAGGTTTAAAAAAAACTCGCGTTGCGTAATATTTGTGACATTAAAATTAGTCGCCTTTTTTCCTTTATACATTTTGGTAATTTTATTATTTCGATAATTTTTGACACACTTTTTATAAATTTAAAAAAGAATCATTTTCATTTAGTAAATTATATATTTTTGCGTACGCAATTATTTAAATTACATACTCGTATGTGTGTTCGTATAAAATATAATTTGATATTTTTAAGCAGCAGAAATATGCAAAAATAATGATTTTATTTTTATAAATTACAGTTTAGTTGAAGGGATATATATGAAAATTGCTTGTAACCAAATGCTGTTTTAAATAATAAATACATCATATTGTTGATGAATTTTATCTAAAGCTTTTGGACAATTTAAGCTCGTATAATATTTATAAATTTCATGCTTATTCATAATCTTTCTTTAGGGACTACAAAATCATTTGATATTTGGTTCATATTATTTTAAACATACACATATTTTCTTTCTCAAAAAAGGCTTAATCACAGTAAAATTGTATATTATTATAATAATGACTTTTAAATTTAGTCGTTATAATCTAGGCCGATAATTCAAAACCATTTCGCTTTATTTCTCAGAAAATTTATTACCCGATCGAGCAAAGAGGTACTTCATCATTTGAAGTTTGTAATATACGTGATTTAAATTGTTCAGTTGAGCTTTTGTGAGAAACTTTCCGGTCTAGATTTTTTAAAGTATCAATTATTTGAGAACGTGTCAGTGTTGTAGCTTTCCTCCCGTAAGCTTTTCGCAACTCACGTGCTTACGATTTGTTGTTCACGCACGAAAATATTCTACATTCATGACAAGTGCAGAGCTGCACTGTAAAATAAAAAAAAAATTATCATATCTTAATTAATACATTGAATTTAAACATAATTTTATATAATCTTTTTTGCGATCCGAAAGTAGAGCATCTGGGTTTCTTGAATGTAAGGATTTGTTGTGTTTTTTTTTAACAACATTGATTTTAAATATATCCCCGTACCAATGCAATCAGTCTTTCTTTAAATTTAAAATAATGTATATCTGTACCCAAAAGTCAATAACTTTGGCAATAAAATGCACGCTTTCACATAAAATCCATATTTAAAAAAAAAATCGTAGCTTTTTTTCCTACATTAACGACAATAATACTGACTAATTCAAATAAATATAATATGTAATGGAAATTTAGTGATCTTTTTATTGAAGATAATATTTCTAAGTAATATTTTTGAACTTGATAACAGCTTTGGATTTGTTAAAAAGAATGCTTAAAATTAGAAATTTTAAAGAAAAACATTAACCTGATGGATTTATTTGTATTTTAAAACTATATTTATTTTGTCTGACAGAAAGTCAAGGTATGTGATTTATAAAATTGTTTAAAATATTTTTCAAAATATTTTCTCTTTTTTTTTCTAAAAAATTAATAAAATATTTGGAAAGTTGTCAAGTTGATAATTTAAGCTACTGCCTTTAAAAAAATTAGTAAAAATATAAAAATTCTCTAGGCTAGTGTAAACGAGTTTATTATCTATCATTTTATAATATTTGATCTGATAAAACAATAATTTATTAAACTAAATAGAGTAATAGACAATCATTTATTGCACTATGAAATATTTTGCAACTATATTGTATTATAATACATAAAAAATAAAACTTAATATTAAAATAATATCCTGGCTTCGACTCTGAGTCACGTTTTCTTTTTTATACGATCAATCGGCCCATTTCACGTGTGTGTCTTTTGTATATCACCTAGTTATTTTTTCATACGCGTTTTACATGTCAAAATAGTGAAAGCTTTTATGGGAACATCTATAGGATTTCTGTATACATTGGCATGAGATTTACAACCCAAAAATGTTGTAAAATACTTCTGCAAAATGTTGAATAATTTTTCTTACATATACCTAAGTTTAAATTACAAAATAGATAAGACAATTGAAATATTATCATAATTTTGAGTTTATCATGTGGCCGAGAGGCCGACGATTGTAAATTAAACTCCTACAGCTGTCAGGTTTTACAAAATCTAAATTGAAGGTCTGGTTAAATTGGTTGAACAATTGCTGGAAAGTTACTTGAAATCCATATAATCAATTTTATGGAGTAGATATTCTGCCACCATTTAGATCCATATGCTCTTATTTTGGAGCGAGCGTCATAAACTTTCGGTTACTAAAACGCTTTAGAACTAAAAATAAAAATATCTTTATTCGTATATGTTCTTATTTTGTGATAGATAATCGTTGCGTATTTATATATATATACAACCTTTTCTAATTATATATTAAATACAACAAATACCCAAAATGTCTTTGTTAGCATTCTTGAGTGTTTTCATCAAAAACGAAATATCATCGCTTAGAATTGAAAAGGTTAAAAATAATATTTTTTTTTATAGTCTTCCCTCGTCACATAGCATCTTTGGTATAAGCTTTAGAAAAATGAATGAAAATAATACGATGTAAGCAGTGAAAAATAAGATTACTTCAAGAACTTTTATAAACTTGTATTTTTAAATTATTATAAAGTATGTAATGTAAAGTTTTCATATTGTAGAAACAGTGTTTATCCATCTTGAAACTTTTATTTCCAACTCTAAAAAAGTCCATCACGTAACATTCAAGTTTTTTTACAGTTGTATAAAAACTACTTACAAGTCCTAAGTACAGTTATATTGGTAAAAACAACTCATTCAAACAACATGAATATAACCTCGAATTTCTCGTGAAGTTTTATTTTTTTCTTATTTGCTTGGTAAATTTTTTTAAGAAACTAAAATTTTAAAAGATTTTAGTAGAAACATATATAAAAATGTGTGAAATTGGCCGAACGCTGTCATAAAAATTGAAAAATATTTTTCATTTGTGTTTCAGATACATTATTTAATCGTTATTGATAAAAAAGTTCAAGAGCCATTTGCATATTTTATACCGAATTTTGAAGTAACCAAATTTTCAGAATAACGAATAATTTTCGATGAACTGAACAAACGCTTATATATAACTTGAAGGTTCATTATACAACATAAAAAAATATTTGCAACAAAGTATGTTGATCTATTCTTTAAAGTATGTCCGTCTTCTTGAAATTATTAAGGAATAATTATATCACATTTGGTTTGATATTTATACAGAATTTAAGTAAAATAAAAATATTTTCTATGGTCTCACAAACTTTAACATATTATTTTTTATTTACCTCTTTGTACAAATAATTAAATAAAGTACAGAAACTATTTTCGTTATTTAATTTATCTGATGCTAAACAGAACTAGTAGAAAGTATTGTTAAGCCTATATATATATTTGAGTGAATAAGGTATTAATACTTTTGTTAAATTCATACGAAATCACATAAGTTTTCAATACCTATCAAGTCTAATATTTATTAAAGCTTATGTTATATACATACCGTGTAAGTACACGTGTTCGTGTGAGCTTTTATATTTCTTTTACGAGAAGCTTAAAAAAAGTTTTCTTTGTCAATTTTACATTAATAACTATGAGAAAATGGCCAAAAGGAAACTATAATATGTTCATTGTTCGATCCTACCCGGAAAATCTCGCAACATGCTAATAGAGTACGATTAGTTTGAGTATACTAATATTGACGTGAAAGAATTAATATAATGTATAAAGAAACTATACCATGTAATCACACATTATGTTAATGCAAAAATGAAATAATGGGTTTATTTAAATTAATGTCATACGTGATGGATTGATTGTGACTTATTCATTCAGAACATAAATAATGGTTATATATAATTGTAATTGGCTGCCATGAAATTTATTAACCCGTTGAACTAATTATTCATAACGATGTTGTAATTCGAAGTATTTTATAAACTTTATTATTCACATTACACAAACAAATAAGGATTAAGCTAACACCACTAAAACATTTTTGAATGAAATATAAACGTATTATTGAGAGTCTAATTAAGAGAAATTAAATTATGCTCATATGTTAATAGTTTTAAATAATGTATAACTATTTAAATTTGTAAATGAATTCATTGCATTAGACAATTCATAATAATATACAATATTTTAGATATCATATTTCAAAAGAAATACAGTACTTTTAATAAGCTAGATGTGAAGACTAATCAAGAATCAAAAACTCTTGCAAAAAAGATTCGTTTAACTTTTATAGAATAGCGAGCGATTTTGTTATTTTGTAAATGAAATGAGGTTTTCAATCTAATATTAATGGATTAAGCAGCTAAAGCTAGATAAATATATTTCTGGCCATTGTCAATACGAGACAAGTTAAATACATATATAAATATTTATCGACTAAAAACTATTCGTTGTATTTTTGAAGAAGATTTGTGAAGCCATTCAATTAAGAATTCAAATATTTACAAGACATCATTTACTTAAATATGAGTAGTAAATTTTTTGGTGTGTTATTCACTACAAGACTCGATTTAGTATTGTAGTACCCAGCAATGAATGCTTAAAAAACGCGCGTGCTTATCTACTAAGCTACAGTAAAAAGATTTTTACAGTGCATAATTTAAGTATTAAGAACGAAAATTGATTATACTGTTACAAAAAAAATATATCTAATATAATTTGATAAGACGAAAGTTTATTATTTATAAAAAAAGCTTGATAGCATCATACGATCCGTTGAACTTTACAAAAGCTCCGTGGGCATCACGCGAGCCTGCAAAGCCTCCAAGTCAATGAATTTTCCGATAAATGTTTTATTCTGGATGAATGCCCAAAGACTGACTTACGTAACTTATTGCTTACCAAACGATTATCGCTTGTTATTGTAGGAACTTTATACTGAGGGGATGAGGAGCGATTATTTTTTTCATTCCATTCTCGTGTTGCGTTTGATTGACGCAAGGTTTTAATGCGTTTTTAATATATACGTTTGGTGTAAACGATTTTTTACTCGTTTAAGTATGACATCATAACGGGATAGTTTTTTTTATTTTCACGTATTTCCCTTTTACTCCCTCACTAGGCAAACAATAATTCTACCAACAGAAAAAATAACTAATACACATTACCAATGTGGAATAGCATGTTGAAATAAATTCGTTAATACATTTATACAACTTACAACAAAAAGAAATCGTGCAAAACACAAACGAAATTGATAAAGCTCCTATTAAAAATACTTATTCTGTATTTTTTTCAAACTGGCTTAGTGATAAAAAAAATGTTAATCTTCTGTAATAGAATGCAAATAAGTAACTTAAAAGGTTGTTGAGAAAAAGATATAAGTCAATTGCGTAGTGATTGGTTATTCAGTTTTGTATCTTTAATTTATAAAATCTCTCATTCAGCTGCAATATATGTTACCGCGTTCTCCAACATTACCGTGCGTGTTGATAAGATTATTAACTAGCCAATTAAAAAATATGTATTCATAGTAAATTAACCTGTGTAAATTGTATGAAAAACAATTAATATTTATTTAAAATACTCATTCAAATGAACTACTATTTTGTCTTTATATAAAAGACTTCTCTATTTACATATATTTGAATTATATTAATTTTAATTACTTTGTATATTTTTAACCAGTTTTAATATGCAAATGTATCCTATAAAGAAGATATACATATAAATTTATATGTATATATATCATCAAAACTATTTAGCACTACCTAATCTGTCCACCATCCACTCGCCCCGTCCTTACACCTGGTCTTAATCAGGCGTATCTTGGAGCTCTGATATCGAGAAGCGATCTACTTCATTTGACGGAAATGTCCCGGGAGTAAATATAAATTACCCAAAACGTAGGTTGCCACGCACTTAAGTGTGCTGAAGCTAAAAGAAATATGATGATAAAAAAGGCTAATTTAAAATTTGTTTTTGTCTAAATTTAAAAAAAGTGAGTTTGTCTAATTTGAGCATAGAAAAAAAAATAAGAAAATATTCCATTATATAATTTTGTTTTCCGTTCCTGCACGAAAACCTAATTACGAAATTCTCCCAACTCTAAATGTCAAACAGCCGTGGATCGGTCGACCGCAAAATGTTTTTCATCTAATATATTTTTTTGTATCTGTAATATAAAAATGGTACACAGATATATATAATATTGTATCTAAATAGAAAATGTTTGATAATATTTTGTAACCGAAAAAAAAACATAATATTTATTTTAAATGTTTATAATGTGACAAATATGTTACGTGTCTTTTTCACAGCTGGGGGCTTATTTTCTGCTGAATAAAAAAAAAATACGTAAAACCAACAGTTTTCACATTACCTTTATAAAGAATTGCAAAATAAATATCATTATTCTTAAAAATAGTCTCCAAGTAAAAATCTCTCAATTTAACTATTAACAAAATATTTTTGGAAAAATGGGATTTCAATAATAATTGTCGTCATCAAGATATTTATGATCGCGAATAATACAATACTCGGCAATCAGTATGATGGTAAATTTTTAGAAAGCAAATAGTTCTGATGTATTCATTATGAATTTTTTCAGGCTTTGTCAGTATTATATGTATAGACATATCCCTGTAAAATTTCCCTGAAAAAATGTTAAGACATTTTTGTCTCCCTCTAAATACGTTATTTTTCTCTTTTTTTTAAAAAATAAATATAATATTGTAACAACGGATACAAATATAAACAATAAACCCATTCGCTTGAATGGGTTTGGTTGATGATTTTGTTGTTCGTTGTTTGTGTTTGCGAATGGATATAATCAATTTCAAAGAAAGTAACCTAAAGTATAAATTTATTTGTAGATAGTTTAATAAACACATAAATGTAATACAATAGAAGTTATATACAGTCAAGAGGCAGAGCTCTCTGATTTAACAAAAAATGTATCATCTGTGGAAAGAAAAAATGAAATAACCCTCAGTTTTTTTCAATAATCACAATGTGTACAACTCAATAAATGTTCTACCAAGTTGCAAATGTTGAATTAGTATCTGAATTTAGCTTTAGGGTTTCCGTAAAATTTAAGGTTTTGTCTATTAAATATTTTGACTTTGCCCCAAAATCATTTAATGGATTTTTTTGTGCCTCCTGTATTTTTTGTGGATTGCGTCCCTTTTCCTTTTCCCATTCTATATGATACGTAAATTTAGCAACTAAGTTTTATTTACAATGACTTAACAGAGAGCTTACAGACTATTGCCGATATTATTCTGCGGTGAAAGTAAAATTTGTAAAATGTTTTCATACTTTTGTTTGTTATTTATTTTACCGGATTTATCGACTAGTACGAGACGTAGATAGACGTTCACGTTTCATTAAATGGCTTTTTACTTAACAGGTGATGTGTTTATTTTGGTAATGGCGTCTTCCGGAATACGTCAAACCTAGATCGAGAAACAAAAGATATCAGAATCATTACAGTTTCTTTTTTTTATATTTATTACATAAACATATATTATACTAATATAGATATATAAGCAAGTTCGTGTATGGATTGTGAATATATAATAGTTAATACATATGGCTAGTGACATCAAACAAAATAAAAATACTTTTATTTTATTATAAAAAATGATGGATTGAAAGCTTTATTTACTTACTGTAATTTAAAGCTAAACTTGCTAGATTGGATGTGTCACATAACAAAATGAACCACGATAGAAAGTATTTTTGAGTATAGAGTGTAAAAAGTTTATCAATTAATTTCAAATACGAGAGTTTTTTGCAATTAAAATTAGTGCCATGATGGTTGAATTGTTAAAAGCATGCCACATCTAAAAATGTGATGCTTCAGGTTCCTGGTTGAAAACATGTGACTGCATAAAAACTAATAGCAAAATATATTGTGCGGTACAATGCTTAATAGTTACTCAGTTTTCATGAGCTGAGACTTTAGTGATATTTTTTTTTTGTAAAAGTAACCCATCGACATAATGAAGTCGTTTGTATTTTTGGGATTTATCTGCTACGCATTTGAAGTGAAGATGGTTATACAAACCTTTATAAAATATCAAAGTGTATATTATTAATGCACATAATTTAATAAATGTTTATAAAGTATTGTGAATGCTAAAGTTGGGATGAATTATTTTTTTAATTGTCTATATATATTTATATTCTCAATTGGATAGCCCGTAAAAATCATTTTACACAGCAGTTTCAAGAACGTCAGACTCCGGATATTAATTACTGTTTTCCACGTAAATAAAACGCCATTTTTTAATTAAAAGGCTGTATAAGGCAATATTTAATCCCCGGGCACCTCTAGCCAGACATCCGACGCGTCTATAAGGACTCATTCTCACTTGGTCTCGCTGGAATCAGGAATTTTCATTTTCATTTCGATTTATTTGAATTTTATTTGGCTCTACAGCATGCTTTCATTTCGATTTATTTGAATTTTGC
Organism: Rhyacophila evoluta; assembly: GCA_022683975.1. Lineage (NCBI taxonomy): Eukaryota > Metazoa > Arthropoda > Insecta > Trichoptera > Rhyacophilidae > Rhyacophila > Rhyacophila evoluta. Next base: position 4,877 of record JAGVSQ010002477.1, on the reverse strand, counting down.
TAGACAGCTTGTTTGACACGAATCGGCCGTGTGATTAAAACAAAAGTCGAAAACAAATAAAAGCTCTTTTTCGCGAATGATCAATCATTCCATTATTGAATTTTTTGCTATTTATTTCTTGGTTAGAACTAAAATTGGTTAGTAGCGTGAGCTTCGAGAATATTAAAACGGGAAGTTTAGTATGTATTATTTTATTTAAAATACAACAAAAGATATTATTTGGTTATTTTTTAGCTGTACTAAGAAATTTCAATAACAAATACTAGTCAATTATTATGCCAATACCAAATTATATAAAATAGTATAATTAAGTCTACTTAGCTCTATATAACTACGAGTTTCAATAAATACACCTAAAACTCATTTTAAACGTAATAAAATTCTGATGAAATTTATAGTGAATTTGCATTTAATCAACTAACCGGTAGCCCAGAAGTGATTATCCCTGCTTTTCATCAAGGTAATGCGGAATTGACTCCAAATCTATCTGCAGATTACTTAAAATATCAAAAATGCAGGGCTGCGTGACCATTTTGTTGAGCAGTTATATAAAACCAATCTGGCAAATAATTTTTTAACACATGTCCCCATTGCTGGAATGTATATAATCCAATTCGGCGATGGATATCTTCAAACTGTGTAGATCCGTGTGTTCAATTTTTAGAACAATTATAGTGAACAAATTACTTGTGGCATATCGATGTCTTAATCTGCAAAATAGTTAACTTTATCGATAGTCAAAATGCCATTTCATTCGGTTTCAATTTTTTTATCGCATATGGAACTTGTGAATTTCACGAAAAAATGACATACATAACATCACCGGTACACATCAGCCAACTCCATACAATAACATACAAATCCACCAAAGTTATTTGTTATTCATGAACATTTCACATATACGAAGTTAGCTGATTTGCAGATTAAGCATTCTAAATGTCCTGTGGCTCTTTAATAGTGTATTCATTATTATTAATTATGAAACTATATGTAAACATAAAGCGAAACGTAATACTAAGCAGTATACTGTTACATTTATTTTTTAAATGCTTTTTCGCATGTTGTTTTAGAGCTTTTGTAAGCTTGACTGCTCGAGTGATAAAGAAAACCTTTTAATAAATTAGTAAAGGGGATAAAATGCATTCAAAATTAATTTATGTGTGGTATTTTATAAAGACGTATTTATTTAAAATATTATAATTTATTATATCAGGCTTAACTCAACCCCAAAGATTTAATTGTTTGATATGCATTTATTTTTTGGTTGATCTTTTAGATTGGATGCTTATCTTGATAAAATTAACCACTGGCATTATTTTCTATCACAACTTCCCCTTTATTAAACAGAAAAACAACAAAAATTCAAAAACAGCCGATTCACATTTATTCTTTAATTCACCCTTATTACCATAATAGCCACTCACCCCAGTATAAAGTTATAATATTACGGCCCACCCCAAGTACGGGGTAATACGATTATAATTGTTTCACATTCAACCCCCACGCGTGGTTAGTCTGTCTAGAAAATTTTGTGCGAATACACCTGTACATGTGTATAATTTGCGGCATTATTCACCATACAAAACGATTTCGTGACTGCAAACTGTTTGCGGGAAAGGAAATGCACGAAAGATGCATCTTTGTATAACTACGATGCATCAAAATGTTGATGGCGAATTGTAAGTGATCGTCACAATCGGATGCAATTAAACAGAAGTCACAAACTTTTTACTTTTATTTTTTCGCATATACTGCTTCGAAAGCATTAATACTTTATTATGACAAAGAAAAGACACCTAATTAGAGATACACACCGAAGAAGTAATTGTAGCTATTTCTAATCCGCATATTAACCATTTTCCAAAAGTAATATCTACAAAACTTATATTTGGTTTACGTTTTCGGCTATGAAGTTTAGATAAAGCGTTTCTTAATTACAAATAAAAATTGTCCGTACCTATTCTAAATTATAAGTGTTATCTATAAATAATGACACTTCTACGTGTTTTTTTCAATAAATGTACGTATAAACAACAAATCTAATTATAACCAATTCCAAGACTTATGGGTAAAGAATAATAAATTATTATTAAAAATCCAAGGATAAAACGACCAAAATTTAAATTTACACCCATAAACATTATAAAGTACCATAAAATACTTCATAACTTTTAAAGCAGTACGTTTTTCGATAATCGAATGATCAAGAAAGATGTGCTATATGCCTTGGAAAAAAATTATACATTATGTTACTAAGACACTCGGTCAGAAATATACACCCAGAAACAGTTATCACTACTTAGCTTAGCTTAATGCGAGTCATTGCATACTAACAATTTACAATATAAATATATATCTAAAGTCCACGTGGTTTTAACGTTTTCGACTTTGGAGTTTAAATATAAGGTTACGTAAATTTTTGACCATACCTATTCCAAATTATAATAATTATAATAATGTCACTTTCAAACATTTCTTTCAATAAATATCCGTATAGATTGTTGTGGTATATTTTGTCGATATATTATTTTATTTATAAACAAAATATATACTCAACCAATTCCAAAGTTTTATGGGCAAAGACTTACATAATATTAATAAAAATCCAAGCTCAAAACAATCAAGATTCTAATTAGCAGAACATTTTAGACTCACAAAACATTCAATATCTTTAAGTAATAATTTAGTATGCTTTTTGATAATCTAGTAATCAGAAAAAATGTAGCATATATCATATAACTATTTTAATTTAACATAACAGTCTTCGTCGTATAAAAAAAACGAAATAAATCTTTTTATCTTTATTATTTTACTTAATTTTTGAAAAATTTTAATCGCGTTTTACTCGAAAATAAGATGTTTTAAATGTAACATGTTCAAAATAATTTAATTTTGTATTTAGTTTTCCCACAAAGCTGCGTTACTAATAATAAATTTGCCAAACATAGAATAGATATATTATCTCAAGTTAAATATTTATTTTACTTGATTATAGAAATATTAGTATATATAATGTTTGTATTGTTGAATGCAATCTATGGCTTAGTTATTTATATTATATAAATATATTTTGGTCACATAATAAAAAGCTTGTTAAAATAAACTAAAAATTAAAATATTCTCTGTGTCAGTGAGCAAGGGATAACATAGTTAAGATTTTAATTTAGTTTGTATGGGTGAAAGTTGCAACAGTTTACCCTCTGGTGATTAAACTAAAAACCAAAATCAATTGGACATTATGCGGTCGGATGAATAAAGTAAAATTCTTGCCCGACAAAATTTGTATGCGTAAATGATTTTAATATGACCGCTGAAGTGTCCAGTGCCACCTACCGATTTACACGCTACAATTGACCGGGCAAGTATTTGTATGGTGATCGTAATTTAATGTTTGGTAAAATGAAATAATGCTTGTTGATTTTTTGATTTAGAATAACTATGGTTGAATGCATTTTAAGCGAACGAAGCATTAATACAAATAACTTAGTAAATGTGTCAAGTATTGTGATACTAAGCACTTTAGTAAAAAAGTGCATTATCCGTATCATAAATCTTAAGAAGAACACCAAATTCTTTGTTTAAAATTGTTAAGTACACATGTATTTGAGATTTCAATATATGTATACTGACTGATAATAATTTGAATTTTAGAAGATATTAACTCACTTATCATAATGGAATTACGTATTATCTAAAACTTTGAGTGTAGCAGTATATTTTTATTGAAAATACTACCTTAAGAAAATATATTTAGTTTCAAATGTAGACGGCTTAAAGTAAGAGTAATGGACGTTCCTAAACTTGAAGAGTAGACAACGTTTTTTTTATTTATAGAAGATTTTGAAGAATTAAACTTATCTTATAAAGGTTTTTTAATAAAATCATAATTATAATAACCTTTAAATATGAATGCGTTAGAAAATCAATTGACTTCATTTCTAGAATATTACACTGGGAAATTGAAATATAATTGTGAAAACTATATGCATTTTTTATATTATTCGTTTACCTATTTAAAACTTATAAAATAATTTTTTTATTTACTAAAAGAATTTCTTATTTTTCGAATGTAATTTTCATGTTTATATATATATATCATAAAGTATTGTTGAATTTTTAACAAACCTGCAAGATCATTAATTATCAAATCATTATTCAATTATTATCCATGAAATAAAACTCTATATTTACATTTTCACGAAGAAAACACAATTTAAAATAATAAATAATAACCGACACCTTAACGGGTGAGTTGAAAAATGCTCGCAATTTAGTACCGGAGTTTACAGGTTCGAATTCCCTAGTCGCATACAAAATAAACATGCATGCATTTGGCGGCGTAGTAAATATTTAATTTGGCATTAATTCTGCTATGTCTAAATTTCTAAGTATAATCAAAAAGCTTATTTGGTTATCAAGAAAGGAAAAGCTTATAAATAAGACTAAAAGCTCTTTTCACTCACTATTCAGTGAGCGGGAGTGGTTGGTAAATCGATGCGCACGCGATTGTGATGTACAACATAATTCCTGGTTTAAATATTTGATGAACTTTTGCAACAATGAAGTTTATATATTGTAAATATCTTTGTACTACAGTGAAACATTTATTTATGAACGTTGAACGTCAAGTTTGACTAGTCAAACCTATCTAGAATGATGCATTGCTTGTTTAATGTTCGGTATCTATACACTATGTTTTTTACCAGGTTGGCCAAGTTGGTAATTCTACACATTATATATATTGTCTCCCCGGTAGCGTTGTTGGTAGCGTGCTTGCCTAACGATCCGGAGAATGCGGGTTCGAATCCCTATCTGTGTAGGATTTTTTTAAAAAATCCAAAAATGCAGGACTGGTTGCCTATTAGGTTGAGTAATTG
>JAGVSQ010002476.1:9316-24565 GCA_022683975.1 Rhyacophila evoluta | reverse complement strand
ATTTAAAATCAATATCCATCAAGCACCATCAGTCAAAAATATTAATTATTCAAATGATATTACTCAGAAATGTCGTGGTGACGATCAATATTTTTATGTGCGTATCGTACTTGTATGTATTGTTTTCAAATATTGCCAAATGTATGAAAATGACCTTTAATTACGTATCTACTTACCTTCTTTGGAATAATAATAAACTTTCAAAGTATCCAACTATTGTAAACCTACATACAATGTTTGCATATATTTATATGTAACGCAATAAAAGCAAAAGTCTGAAGCGTGCGTATCTCTGGATATAAAGATTTTCACAAAGATATGTTATCAGCCAAATTTTCAATTCGTCATGAAATAATATTTCGTATTATAATAAACAAGTTAAAAATCGTAGATTTCAGTGATTAACTCAGTTTAGGAAAATTACTCTTTGATGAGCTACATAAAAATGTAATATGATTTTTTTTAGCTCTTACAAGCTTGGTACAATGGAGAATTTATTTGACCCAAAAAGTTTGGGAACTACTGCTTTATATATTTACGAAGAAGAGTCTTGGGATACATGGTAATATATCGGTTGTCAAAATTACCAGTCATTACACGTAATTACAATATTTTCATAGATTTTACGATAAAAAACAAAATTTTACTTCACACAATTATTCGAGTCTTCATAAATGCAATTCTCATGTTCTTTAAAAATGACTGCCAAAACCCCGCTTTGTACGATACGTCAAATTAACATTTTTTTATTAACAATCAAACTATCTTGCGGTACTAAGATAGTTGGCTGTTATTATTTTTGCGATTAATAATCCAGTAGATTATGGTTTGAATGAAATATATACATTAAAAATCAGAGCCTAAAGGTAGCAAACAATGAAATAATAATTTATTTACACTTAATATCATACCATTTACGAGTTAGAAGCACTCTTAATTTACAACCACAAATCACACAGGAAACCGGACTGGTTTTTTGATAGGACAACTCATATATCGCGGTAATAATAATGCCAAATGTTATTTAGTGATCATGTTTACTTCGCAGTATTAACTTATAGAGATTGCGATCATATATTTATTGAAACGGATAGTATCGCAAGATATTCAAATAGGCATGCCAAGTGAATGAAATAAAAAGTGATATACACGTGCTATTTTATATATTAATTACGCTAACGATACAAATTTAAATTCTTCTAAGTAGATCATAAATGTTCTCTTGATCACCCGCCTCGTCCTTATAGCCATATCAAACGTAACTCACTATTGTGATGCCGAGAAACGAATTATTGTATTTGACATTAGCATTTGGGGGTTATTATTAATTGCGCATACGTTTATTGGTACTGTATGTATGGTACGCATTCAATTATTTTGAAGTCAGATATTGAGGAGTCCTGATTTTGTCTGTGTAATACATATGATTGTGAAAAGAAAATCAACAATAATTTTCTGCCTGAAGACATTTAAAGTTACTACGTACTTAATATGTTCACGATTTGAAGGTTTATCTTTGGTAAGCGTGCACGAATTGGTGCTGGAGGTTGTCGTTTATAATTTCACGGGTGCTAAGGATTAAAAAAATAAAGGTACCGGACTGGGTGTCAAAAGTTTTTAATTGTACAATTCATAGCTTGAACATTTGTATATGTATTCCATTTTTGAGGCAAACATGAAACATGGTAACATAAAATATATTTTCACGACGATGGCCAATTGTTTATTTCACGATAGTTAGCGTTCTTATTAATTTATAGCTGTCATATGATGCCATATAAATAAACAGCTAGTAGCAACAAGAACATTCCAAAAAATTATGAAATATAACGAAAAAGATCTAATCTATCCTCTTTAAACTGTCGAAAAAAAGTCTACGGTTATATTATTTCTCAATATATATTTTAATTCAGATTTTCATCAGAAGATTGTGTGGAAAACGTGTACGCCATCCATCATCTTTCAAGTGTGTCGCAGTGGACGTAAGGTTGAGAAGTGCTGATTTAGATAATGTTAGTTGACTTAATATTTATAGAATTAAATGCTAAGCCGCTAATGAAAATACTTTCACCAACTATCCTAATTGCTTACTGAAGTGCCTATGAATAACTTGTTCGTTTGAATGAATAATTTGTGTTGGCTTTATTGAAGCAAGTATTGAAATTTGTACACGCTCATATCTTTGACATTATGAAAATATCAGCAACTTTGATTGTCATCTCTAGTAACATTATATTGTGACGTTTCAACGTGGCATTTGATATGTTCTCATTTTGAATTTATTGCTAGACTGAACAGATCAAAGTCAATCTATAAAAATATTGCCATTACAAAAAATTCTTTAGTGTACACACGAAAAAAAGTTTTTTTTTACATGTGCCACGTTGCATGCATCGACATTCAGATATATTCAAGTTTAAGCTGTAGCTCATCGATTTATGAATTTATTAGACTCTGAAAAATACACTCAAACTTCTAGTCCAATATTCTATGTATGTTGTAATAAATAAAGGAAATGTTTGCATGTACATATTCATGGTACTGCAATCCATACGGTTCCATTGTGTGCTTAATAAAACCTGCCACATTGAAAATCTACCGGTGTTATTATGATTTTTTATATAAATTTGGAAAATAAACCACGGATAATGCTTCATATGTATTGTTATAATAGTTGATAGCTGTATAATATAGTGATATTTCGAAATATTATATTTTAGTTTGCCAAATTTTTCAACTTACCCCTTGTTACACAACATTTCAATATTGCCTTTTTAAAGCTTGGCGCCATCATCACTCGCTTTGAAAATCATTTTTTTATATTGTACTGTAAATTAAAAGAAAAAAAAACATTCTTAATAATGCTAGTATATATTTTTTGAACATCGATAATAGTGTTATAGAGTAGTATGCTTTTCATTATTCAATTTGATTCATTGTTTGTTGAACATAGAGTTAGAAAGTCTCTCAGTTAAAAAGCGTACAACATAAACCTAATACCATGTTTATTTGAAAAATAAAATCATTTATTTCGTGTGTTTTATTTAAAACGCCTATAAATTATACATAAATATAAAAATAACGAATGGAGCACTTATTTTCATTTTTATTTATATTAATACAAGTAAATATTATGGACATGTACGATTACATGTACAATTAATATATATATTTTTTAAATTTTGTCTTCCCGGTAGCTGAAAGGTTAGCGTGCGCGCTTCGTATCCGGAAATTTCGGGTTCAATTTTTACATTTAATTTTTTTTTTTAATGCAAGATTGAATGCTTATTGAGTCGAGAAATTGTCTGACAACCAATTCTCGTGAAAAATAATCTGCCAAGGCATGTCTTCAAAATACGGAAATCCATATGCTTTCAGAGCCGCCGGCAATGTGTTTTTTTTTTATAATTTACGCCCCAATATTTTGAGTGAAATTCTATATCACATGAAATATACATTTTTTTTTACCATGTTCATGTATTTAAATAAGAGCCGTTTTTTTATCCCACGTAATGAATTTTTACCGAGAGTAAACAGTAGACAAAATTAAATATACGATTTAAATTTAAGTTATAAAAATTATGCTGGAATACTAAGTACAACTAATTCTATATGTTTTATTCACATATGTGTCTTTTCGCAACTGTTTTAATAATTTTTTTTTTTTACTTTAAATTTAAAATCATTTAAATCATATACAGAGTCCTATTGAAGTAACTATATGATATATTCTGTTACTGGCTTGTGTAAGATTTAAGATTGTTTGAAAGAAGTCTGAAGAATACATATAAATATATTTTTAAAAGAAAGTGGACATCTCCATAAAAGCTCACTTACTTTTGTTAAATAAACAACTTGATAACGGATAAATTTAGACATTATCATATAATCTAGTCTTAAAATAACTTAAGTGTCCGGTTATGAATTTTTAGCCTTTTATGCTTCGTAACTTTTTATTTGCACCGGTTTAAGACGCATGATATGGTCGTGTAGCTGTTTCTTGCAAAATAACATATTATATTAAATACACTACTGCCACACATTAACAATTTGACGTCTTGTAGAATTGTAATGATTTTTCTTCTCTCGTACTATATATTGAGTTTAATATTTAAAGTTACAGGTTAGCCTAGGTTATATTTAATAGGTGTACCGGTTAATAATGCGATTTTTTTATACTGTAGATGTAGTTACACATAGGTTGATTTATAACATATACACGTTAATTCGTTGCCTTGGCATCGAAGACATCGTATTTTTGTTATTATATTATTCTTCGTCTTCTTCTTATACCATGTTCACTCCCAAAGTGGAGCATATGGAGCTACACAATGTGAAGATATCCACTCCGAAAGTGGAGTATATGGATCTTTGCAATGCTCTGTCTGTCAAGACGATGTTATTGTAACGCATGAAAATCCTAACGAATAGAGCCAGTGAATGTTACAAAAACTTTTAGAGTATAAATTTGATATTTTGATAAATTGATATTTTACTTCAACACGTTACTATTATTACAAGGTTGATGGTTGATATAAAGAGTATTAAACAACGATTCGCCAAAACATTTTTTTTTTAACTTGTTATATATAGTATTGAATTAGCACAGTTTTATGTCAGATTTCAAAACGTCAGGAACATCAAAGATATTTTTAGTAGATAATAGAAGTGTTAATTCGCTACTTTATTTTGAAGAAAAGTGCTGAACAGTGAAGAGAGAGTTCGGGAAACTTATGGTAAATATGCTTCATCTCAAGATAATATTAGTAATCGTTTGTCAAATGCTCTAAGCGTAAAGATTTAAATGTAAAAGACGAAGAAAGTAATACAAAAAAATTTGTAGCAAGATTAAATTTTGGTCAGCAAACAATTTCTGGTCGCCTCAAAACCACAGGTAAGATTCTAAAGGAAGAAAAATGGGAATAATAAAGAAACATCGGCATTACTAACCAGCACATATGCATTATTTTGGAAGTCATTTTTAATACATAATATTTGAGTTTTAAGTCAAACAGATAGAGAGTCATCAGTGTCCTATCAAAACGTCAAATTCCGATGAATTACAGTCGAGTAATTACGATTCGTGATTTATAGAAACGAAGTGTTGGATTGGTAAAGCTTTTATTTATGAAAGAAGTCTTTTGAACAAAAATAATAAGAAAATGAGTGTGGATGTAATAACTAGACAATTTACCAGGTAATTATAGGCGATTTAAAATGAATGGCATACATCTACCCATCGCAGTAAACGTATTTCACACAATAATTTGAATTTCTCTGCTTAATGAATGTTCGCAATTATTTCAATTGTACATTTTTTTCTCATCTCATGATTTCATTTACAATAGGTAATAAAAGCAGGTAACCTCCTCAAACAGGCAAGCTATTAAACGTATTAAAAACACGTTTTTTACGATCATATCACGGAAGACGCCCATCGTGTATACTGTACACAGAGTGATTGAAAAATTATGAAATGTAAAGTGCTGTCCACCAAAAATTTATGTAATAAAATATATTGGTTATCAGTCCGCAAGATATACGTTCTGACAAACACATTATACATGTCCACTAGATATTTTTTGGATCAAATATCACAATGTAATAAATAGTAAGACATAAACATCTATTATAATTCATTTCAAGATGTCTTTTATTTTAGTTAGACTTCTTTACATTGACTATGTCAGCAATATGGTGTGTCTACCTGCGATGTAGCTTCCTCATTTAGTTGTTCTTCACGTTAAGGTGTCACGAATTGATAGTAGCGATCTAACACAAAAGTGACGACGCTTAACAATGATTGGTGTATACCTTAAATATAAGTCCATTATTATTAATAATATTTTGATTATTTCTCATGAGTTTAGAATGACATGAATGCTATACACTCGAACCTCATATAACACGGTCATATGGTTCCAGAAAAACGTCGTATAGTACAAATCCGTGTTGTATGAGGTTTGAAGCTCATACAAAATCAGGATACGTGTTCCAATACATTATCGAAGTTAAATTGTAGCTTTTATTTAAGTAACAATATAAACAAATATTCGTTTGAGCATATATTTAAAATACTTAGATAATATAGATTAGTCATCACGACCACCAGTTACAATTCTATTTATTCGACTCCTTTTCTTCTATTAGTGGTTCAACATTTTCTTCAGTGATTATTTCTGGCCACATTTTTTTGCTAGCAAGCATTTCAAGTTGTTTTTTTTTATTTCTTCGACTATCAATCTATGACTAAAATATTTTTTTTGTAATGACATGATCTAGAAGTGTCCAAATAAGACACGTTAGTTAATTTTTTTTTTTTTTCTAAAACCGTGTTACACCGAAACCGTGTTGTAGAAGTACCGTGTTATACGAGATTCGACTGTAGTATAAAATAAGGTAGATGATCTTTTACGCATGAAATTTTAGGCCACCTAATATTTGACCCTTTGGGTGCTGTCGTGTTTTTAAAAGTTTTAGCATCAAATTACAATGAAGAATCAATCATGATAAAAAAATACTGTATAATTATCAAACGTAATATTCTTTTATACAATGAGTATAGTATTACAAAAAAGTTAACGTGAAGACGCAAATTGATCTTTGTAAACATTTCTCGCTGATATCACGAACAGCGATTTATAGTTGTTTAGCAGTAAGATGGTTAAACTTTGGCGCAAACAGTTACATTGTCTTTTGTTTCGGCGTATCGGGTAAAATAAAAATACACGCGGCTTGTTGTGCGGCGAAGAATCGGTCGAAATGGAGGAAAATGCTTTTATTTGTGGTGACCTTGCGTAGACTTGGCCGGGAATGGGCGCACATCTTCTCGTCTGTCTGTTCGTAACGGCACTCGTAACAGATTCTGAACAACTCGCGCGAGTGCATGAACACACTTTGCCATACCACTTTTTCTCATTATTTTCTTTCAGTATGTTGCAAGTAATCTACGATGATCCGGGTATCTTAGGACGTGGTATTAAAGTACTTTATAGCCAGAATTATAAGAAATATTGATATTATATAGAATTATAACAAAATCCACTCTAGTAATTGACTCAGCTTCTAATAAACCTCAAACAATACTTTTTGGTATATAGTTCTTATAAATTCTATCTTTGTACATTTGTTTGAATTTAGTTTCAGCATCTGTTACAGAAAAAGTACGCGTATAGTATTCACTATGCTTCACGTTAAATATTATATGTAAGTAGTTATTATGGATTTTTCCTTAATTTTTTTTTAGTAAAAAATAGTAAATGTGACAGATGAAACCGGCTTTAGTAAAATAAATAGAGATATTATTTGCTCTGTCCGTTCCAAATATGAAGTATATTGATCACCAAAACGTGATTATTATCTTGATACGCTATTTTTCTTTCGTGAGAATTGGTTCTTAGCCAATTGCTCAGCGTTTCAATATACATTTTAAAATCCATTTTTTTTCACACACCGGTTTGAACTCCCGACCTTTGGTTCCAAAACGCCCGCGCTTACAAGGCTGAGGTTGTCAAATACCATAATATTATATAAATAAAATATTTTAGTAAAAATACCGATAGACGTTCCATTAAATGATAAGTTAAACCTTTGCTTTATACGATGTTTCCAAAAATCATAGAAAAAATTGTTACTGTTTATAACATATAATGTAACAAAAAGTATGAGATTTATAAATAAGATTTTTATTAACTGCGCGTAATATTTTAAAATAATAAATACAAAGACGTCAATTGTTGTTAGCATTTCTTGCTCTTATCAAGATCAAAAAGATATCGGTTTTTAGCATTCAAATAAATAGTTTATTCTATTACTAGTCAGAAATTCAAAACTTGTATTAGTTATATGATGATTGCTAGATTTTGTGTAATATTCGTTTATACAACAATATGTTTGCCCAATGTTATATTGCAAGTTTACTTTAAAATCTGATTCTCCTCTATTAACACATAGAAGTCATCTAGGCATAGAATGCACTCCACAGTAGTTTGATGTGGAAAGTCACGACGTAAACGGCTCCATGTGGGCAGTTAATGCGTCCCATTAGAGATAATGTTCCTCGAATATAAAGAGTGTACAGAAAATGTACTGTTACTAATCGAAAATAGACACTTACTAGTCAAATTACATGACAAAATTATGCCTGATTTGTTTGTTGTTTTCAAATCGTTTCGTGGAAAGAATTGTTATTCAAATACTGTTTTAATTCGTTTACTAGCAACGAAAGCCATACGGCTCTAAAACTATGTGTCGCATAAAAATTGGAAATAGTACTGTGTATGAGGGGGATATTTACAAAGTGAACTATTATAATATACCAAAATGTAAAGTAGAAAATTTTGATCGAGTATTTTTTGAACGAAACAATCATTTAGTATGCAAACCAACGGAAAAAATCAATTTCAAAGCTATTGAAAACAAAAATATAACATTCGAAAACATGTTATGTGGTTATTTAATACAAAAATTCTTGTTTCAAATGTTTTGTTTTCAATTTTGATATTGTGCAATAAGTGCCTGTTGGAAATACTCACTCATATGGCCTACGAGCGTAGAAGTGGACCTAATTTATTTTTGTAATACTTTTGAATTATCTTACAAGAAAGGATGATCGATGTTGAAGTGAAATTTGGTAGTCATATTTTTACTGATAAAAATATTGTTGCATTTATTTTCTTCTGCATTTCATTATTACGTACATTTTTTACATATATTGCTGAGATGTATTGAACGTCAAGCACCTTTCGAAGTTTTACCTAAAGTGGTGTTATTCTATAAAACCTTACAAAAACTCGGTCTGAGCATTATTTCTGATAGGGTCAAGTCTTAATGAAAAAAACATCCTCTCACTTGTTTTTAAACCCTAGTTAGAAAAGCTTTATAAAGATTGAGTGTTGGCATAAAACTACATATACCTTTGTGAATGTTTTAGTATATATATGATATATACAGCTTAGTGTATATATGAAAATTACAGCTTCGAAAAAAGGGTTGTGATTGAAATGATCGTAAAAATCTTTGCAATGCAATATAAATATTTGGGGAGTAGAAAATATCTTTAGTATTATATTTATGTACAATACAATGGCCGTATTAACCTCAATTAACTTGCTACATTACATCGTGCTGATATAGTTAATAGTATAGTAATAGTATTTCTCGTATACACTAAAATAAAATACCATTTATATCAAGTAATTTCAAAATGTTTAGTACGGTTGAAAATTTATTTATTTTTATTAGTTTTTACTGTCACCAAATTCAAGCGTCAAAATTTAATGTAGAATATTAAGATTTAAATAATAATTTAGGGTGTATTGTTTGTCAGTTGATTTTGAGGTATGGATGCCATGGAGCTTTCATAAATACTAAACGCTGCAAAATATTATCAATGGCTGTTAGCCAATAAGCTACACTGTCGATAAAATGTGTATACGGTGTGCAAATTTGTTGATACTCCTTAAGGTCTCGGGTTTTGTTTTAATAATATGGCTTTTTAAATGGAATTATTCACAACCTTTTTACATCGAGTTAATGTAACAATGTTTTTTTTTCTATCGAAAACATAATCAAACAGATAATTGTTTGTTACTGTAAATAAATTCGGAACTATATATTATTTTTAATTATTCTAACATTTTGTGATATGAAAGAAAAGTTTACTTGTTCATAATAAACTTTAAATTCAATAAGTTATGTTCTTGACTGAAAACTACTTGCATCTTCGCTCGATCTCTTACGGGTTCTATTATCCACTGAAATCCACACACATATTAAGTTGTACTTTTTTTTTGCAGTACGATATTATATAGCTTAGGAATTTATAATAATTTTCCCTAAAATTTTATGACACACGTGTAAAAATATTGCATATCGGTATATATTAATACTCTGAATGTGAATCAAAACCTTTAAGATCACCCCTAATTGGCTCAGTTTAACGCTTGATATGTGTGAATGGTTTTAAGATTTGGTTTTTTTTTATTCACAAACACATGAGTTCATTGAATAAATATAAAATATTTATGTCTTTTACTGAGTAGAATGATGCTTCTTAAATTGATTTTTCTGTAATTGAGTGTGTTAGTTTAGTCAAACCATATTTTACATTTGTTAATTGATTGTTCCAATCGTAATTTTGAAAGCAATTTTCGAATACCTCTCAATTGTCAATACTTATTGAGAACGATTTGAAAATGATGTAAAGTGAAAATATTTGTCAAAACATTGTTTTAAAAATAATTTTTTTTTGAAAAAATCAGCGTTTACTGAGTACGTGTTTGCTGAGATGTTAGGAGAAAAATGGTCTAATTTGCAATTCAAGACGCACTGTTATATTGTGCAGTTATAAAGGTTGAAAACGTCTGATTTATAATGTTATGTAAATGTACTCGTGGCAGGGATTCGTGAATATTGATGGGTATTACGAATTCGCTTCGGCGTGGCGTTATTATGTCGTCTTTCCGTCAATCTTGATGCGAGCTGTGACAGATTAATTGTCTGCGTAATGGACTGATCCCATTCAGAAAAACAGTGAGGCCTTTGTGATCTTTGTACAGGTGAAAATTAAGCGACAATGCCGCTAATGGGCTTACCGAAAAAAAACACGTTATTGTGAGGCGCGAACTGTTCCTTTCAAACGACTCTGAATTAATTATGTGTAAACTTAATCGGAATTGTACGTACTAAGCATTTTGTAATTGCTTGTGTATTTATTAGCTAGTTTTATTACCCGGCTTCGCCCTGGATAGATTCAAACATATTTTTTATTTATTGTAATTTATTTTATACATCCTATTAATAAAAACAATATTTTAATACTTGGCTGTATACAATAATTTTATTCTGATACTTATTATCGTTTGTCACCAATATAAAAGAGATACTCAAAAATAATCAGTAAATGGTCCCGTTTCGTTGCGTTTGAAGATGTTGACAGTTGAATGTTGAAAATAGCACAGTTAACCTAGAAATAGTAGCACAAATGTCACGTGCGAATGTGTAAATTTAACGATAAGTACAAAGAAAAACTATTGGAGTAGTTTTGGTTACACTGCTATCGTAAGGATGAAAATTGTATAATACGTTATATAATAGCATTCGCAGTTTTGGGTCTATTATTTAAATATCGGGCTATCATTGTGTGCTTTATCGTCTTTTTATCCAGACCTATAAAGCTTGTTGCGAAGTTTTTATTCTCAAGGGTGACTAGAACGAGCTCAAAACTTCCAGATAGAAAGAAAGACGACAATATTCATGGTGGTACCATATTATGATAATAAAACCAGACATTTTACCCTTTCTAAAAATAAAATACGACACAACATTGCCAAGTCAATAACTTGAATTACCCTTGGCCGTCATAATACAATATATTATATTGCTTAGATTATTGAATATTTAATATTGATACAGGCAGCACTTTTCGTGTGCTCAGTATAGCATTCTGTCACGTATTTTTTGAGGTTTATTTAATGATTTTTTTTTTTAATATTATCCATTCATCTTATACATTTATTCAAATGCCTGTTCAATTTCAAATTATTTCATACGCATTATTATACTAACGATTGCAAAGGAACAAAATATATATAGATGTTATATATAATATTTCCCGAGCGAAGTGACCAAGAAGATTTAAAAAAAATAACTGAATACTCATTGAGCTGAGCGATTGGCTGACAACCAATTCTCTTAAAACAGTCTTCCGTTATATTCCGTTTTTGGAGTGCACATCTTTATAGTTGCTCTCCCCCACAAGTAGCAATTAAGCAGACGTATATTACTACGTCACGAATGTGAATTATTCTTTAAAGGGTCAAAAGTTTCACAAGAGCAGCTTCCCGATGCGTTGGTTACCTTGCGCTGGAGTGTATGTGATTAACAACTTGACCATGATAATCTTAATATGGAGCATAATGCTTTACTATTTGAGCAGATATGGAAAAAAAATCATTACTTTAGATGATTTACGTTCGTGTAATTTTATAACATGAATTTTCTTATTAATTTCATATTTTTTATGCAAATAAAGAAAATAAATTATTACTTTTTTAATAAAATCATGATATTTATATTTTGTACATCATTTATCATTAATAATTGATGTATTTAGAAGAAACTCTCCGTTGTGTGATAAAGCGTTTATCTTCGGACATTTCACGGCTCGGCGATTGTTTTCAGAGAATGAAAAATTCGGATAAATTTTTGCGGATGGGTATATTCGGATTCCTGAAAAAAAGTGACACTAAAATACTCAGAGCGCAATAAATTTGACCGACAATAAAAACTGCCCTGTGGTTATTTCCCTAAAAAGTAAATATCGTAGTATTTTATACTGTCACGCGAAAAATCGGAGACATTTTTATAATTTATTACTTAACGAAAATTTGAGTAAAAATTATGTGAAATAATATTTTATTCAGCTATATTGAGAAAAATGAAGATACATATATTTTTAACTTAGTAGCCAATTGCAAAGTGTGGATTAATCGTTAGGTATATCAATATACACTGTTAAAATCGGATCGCAAATAAGCGGTAAATGTATTTTAACTTGTGAATACATATTATTTTATGCAGCATACTATACAACGTATATTTTAGCCTGACAGAGCATATGGATCTCCACAGTGTGATAACACAACTAATTTTTACAGACGGGAATCTCACGAGAATTGTTTGTTAGTCGATTTCTTGGCTCATTGTGTATTCAGTAATTCAACAATATTTTAAAATTTCAATTGTAGTTGAAAGATTTGCACCCATAATTTCTGGCACCGTACAACGCACTATATTGATTTCTTTAATGTGAAGACTCTTTTTGGCAGATTTTTTCACGAATCGGTTGTCAAGAAATTGTTCAACTCATTTGATATTTTATTCTAATATTTATTTATTTATAGTAACTGTATTTAGTTCTTTTAAAATAGATCGAGTGTAAGAGTGAATTCGGTTGATTAGGTGACCGTTTAATGATTCACGGTTAATTGGTGAAGTATGCCATTCAAGTTACACATTGCATCATATTCTTTGTTTCAACCCTTTTTTCATTCCGCAAGAATCATTAAAAGTCGTCTTTAACATATGTGATATATTTTCTAACTGTGAAAATTGTAGCCGAGTTTGTTAAAAAAATGTTTAAAATAAGAGTAAATAAGACGAAACGCCATTTATTGCGTGGTACACGGTGGAGTAATATTTTCACACGAAAATTCGAAAGAATTTAAAAAGCGCCAGACATTTTTATTTCAGCAATATAAATTTACATATCGATCGATGGGACCCAACCTAATTAAGAAACTCTACGATGAAATTACCGAGCAATCGTTTATGCCTGGTTACGAAATGCGGTTCGTTTGAATTCCTGTGTACCATTATTACATACCGATATATTGTGTTTGAATCATTAATTCTACCGATTGTGATGCTTCATAGAAATTCACTTCAAATTAAAAACTATATTTGTTTTAAGCTGATGTATTAAACGTGACATGTGATTTTCACCGTTTGGAAACTTCAAGCTGCATGTAAATGAGTGATGTACAAGTATTTTTTTAACTACGAAAGTAGAATATATGGATCTCAATATTGTGAAGATGACCACTCTAGAACTGCATATTATAGGAGATTAATTTGAAAGATTTTTTTTCACGAGAATTGATTGACAGTAAATTCTAATCAATCTATGAAGGGTTATACAACGTTGACCTGAAGATTTTACAGAGTTTCGAAAAAATAATTATTATGGTCCCAAACTATTTACAGTATGATATTATATTATAAAATACAGATAGAAAAGCAATACATTTATTAAAAAAGTAATTGAAATTTATCAAAATCATGAAAATATTTATATGCTGTCAACATAGCACTAAAATTTATCTGGTTTATAGTGTTGAATAAAAAAATGGCTACTATTAATAATTTACGAATGTAATAATGGTTAAAAATATATGAACTAAAATGTTATTATGATGATGAATGATGAAATCTGTTGATTTTCATATGGGTAATAAAAACTTAATTGCAGACTCGAAATGGTTAAAATTATCATTTTATCGCCTTCAGATATAAATATGAATTGAACGAAAATCCGTTTATTTATTTAAGTTTAGAAATTTACCTTTTTTTAAAACACGAAACATACGCGGTTGTTATTGGACATCGCTTTCTATATTTTTATTTAATATGTTGGTAAAATATTACAGTAAAAAATGCTCATTAAATTTAAATATTAAGCCCACTCCATTTTTTCAATAACTTAATACAACATTCAATAGCGTTAGTGAACATTCCGTAAATATTATTATTATCGTAACGTTATTAATTATGATTATCCAACATGAAAGGATGATTAACTTAAAATGCGCCCACAAGATTTTTTATTAACAACATAATTAAGAACAGATAATTGATTTGTCCGACTTTGAAAAATGTTGCCATAATATTAAAATATCTAAAATAGTCACAAACGCCGGTCGTATATTAACTATTTCATTTTTACTTGAATATTTGCGTAGGAAAGAGCACGTGGAAATATAATATAAATTGGCCCATTGACCGCAGTCACAGATGTAGCCATCATTATTGTACTAAAAGTTCACCTCTTAGAACTTATAAGAATCACTACCACATGTTGAAGAACTTTAGTAATAAAAGAAATTTGGCCATAGTTTTGACCCGCAGTGAAAATGTGATAAGGGAAAAAGAGAGAATTTCGATGTTGGTAGAGAAAACACTTGTTTGAAAATCAAGAAAACGTACTAAAATGATGCTGTTATTCATTAAACATATTCTAGTAAAAAATGACACATCTCATATTAGGTTTTATAATGTTTATCAGATAAAGTTTTTAAGTAACCGAAACTGCATTAATTTGTAAGTCTTAGCTTTTGACAATATACAATACATAACATAGTTAGTCTATAAATACATTACATACAAGAAATTCAATTTCAAATGGTGAAACAAACATTAATATTTATTAGCATTCAATGAAATATTCAGAAATATAATATAAATAAAATTCCGAAAAAAGTTAGTCAAGATTTGTGAACGTGTGTTCTCTTGCCGTGTATCCTCCCAGTTTGTATATATGCGTAACTTAATCATTTTCTACCTCACAAACCACAAATTGATCATTGATCTGCATGCCAATATGAGAAGATCAACATTTTACGTAAGTACTAGCGCAACGAAATAACTATTAAAAAATGGTCCACACTGTTAACGTCATATTAACTATTA
>JAGVSQ010002475.1:0-24567 GCA_022683975.1 Rhyacophila evoluta | reverse complement strand
GAACCCGCATTCCCCGGATCGTTAGGCACGCACGCTATCAACAACGCTACCGGGGAGACAATATCATATAATCAAGATAATCTGTCGGAATTTAAAAGATTTGCGAATCGCTTCAATATATTTCCTATTCATTCGTATGGGCTTTGAAATTTGCGTAACGTAAATTGTATCTATTTGACAAACAGTTGCAGGAAAAACTATTGAAGGCTATTTTCTCTTCTACTCCCGAGAGGATTTTCCCAGCTTGTTTTCAGCAAATGGAAACATACATGTCTCGCAACCGAAACTTGTTCCTTTTATAAACACGTAATCAACACAGGATAAAACACCAATGGAAATACTGTTTCCTATCTCCATTGAGTGTACAAAATATATCCCCTTCGTAGCGTTATATAATACATCATCTTTTATTATGGCAACATTACTAAAACCATCAAAGTAAATTTCATTCTTTAGCTAGATGCTTTTGTAACGCATATAAATTTATTTCATTTCGATACGTTTTCTTTGAAGTTAAGTTTCTATGACAATATAATGACTATAGAGAGGAAAAAAAATTCAATACTTAGATTTTTCAAAACAGTTCTTTTTTGATAATCAAAATGTATATAATTTTACACACGATCAATCAAAAGAACGCAAGCTGTAAATGATGAATTTAGTATCTAACTTTAGCTTTTAAGTTTGAAAAAAAGATTGCCTATGAAATTTGCTACCAGAAAAAAGCATCTCTACCACATAAACTATTTCGGTTTACAAGCTATTTAAGCTTGTTAAATTAGTATTATATGAGATAAATAAAAAACCAGTTTTAGTTTTCATTCTTTTCACGATTGTGTCTATTTAATATTTTAACTTTGGCCCAAAATAATTAGTAATTAGTTTTTATGCCGACTGTAAAACTTTGTTCTAAGTGGGATACATGACTTTTTAATTCTGCTATCGATTTAATACATTAGAGGTTATTAGTAGTATGTGTTAATTAATTATTTATTTAATTAAAACCTCATAATTGAAGATCAAAAAGTTTAATCATTTTTTTTTTATAAATTCTACCATTTTTTGTATTTGTAACATATTTATACTCAATTTGAAATTAGTATAGTAGAACTAAATGAAAAATCCAATTAACATTATTTATTTATATAAACATACTAAAAACTTTTAGTGTATGCATAATCTGAAATCATAGTGAGTAGAATTCTGTCTGCAATACTAAATTAATTTACATGCAGAAACACGTGAAAAAAATGTTCTTTTCTAGCTTAGCTGTTATTTTAATATTAATATTGAATACTGGTAAGGTGATTTGACATGGTGAAGACCTTTGATATAAGGAAATAGATAAAAAACACTCCATGTTGTGTTAAAAATAATGTAGAGGCACTAAAACTGCTTTGTGGCACGTACTACGGATGCTTCAGAAGAGCTTGAATTCTGCTCGTCTGTTTTTCCAATGAGTGGAATTCCGGCATCATAGAAAACTGTCCACTATCCTCAAGATGTATTTCGTGGAGTTAAGTGATACTAGCATGATTTATAACGATGTTAAATGACTGGTGGATGACAAAGAATCTTGGGATATTTTTTACAGAGTCGTGGCGTATTATGAGGCAAAGACGCCGTCGCTGCAAGCGGCATCATATATGGGGCGACAAAATTAGCGAATTCAATACAAACATTCTAAATGTAAAAACCATGTGACGGTTTTATCATTACAAATGCAATTATTTAAAAATAAAGAATTTTAGTTAGCGGGAGACATAAAAAAGGAAGAAACCAGATGGACGTGATTTTGGGGCGGCATTTTAGAGACTTGCATTATACTGAGAAAATTTACCACACGGCCCTGACTTTTTACATAGGAAGCATATATGATAGAACATTAACAAGAATTATCTTATATACTTTTGACTATTTTACATATTTTCGCATTTCGGTGGTTAGTACGTGTGTTTGTATGTTAAATTTTCAGAGAAATTTTTCTGCTTGTTTTTTATTATTGCAGTTTAAATTTGAGTCTGAATTGTTTGTCTTTCTATTCTGTGGTGACTTAAGTGGTAACAATTGAAATTTCATTGTTTCATGAGTAAATAAATACTGTACCTACACGAAGTCCACACGAGAAGTTAGTTTCACAATTGTGCTTTGTACGCCGGCTCTTTATTAAAAAAACGTTTCGGGTCATGAATTTGCATTTTTATTAAAATATTTCAACGGAATAAATTTTCTAGACAACTTGTTCCGTTTTCAGCTTAAATTTTAATTTCGTTAATTAACTTAAACCACAGACTAAAACGCGTTTTTTTATTCATGTCGTTCAAAACGGCGATAAGCCAATAAATGGCTTTAAAACATTATATATTTTATTTAAATTTAAAAGGTTTGTTAATGTAATTGTAACAAAACTTTTCAAGCCTGTACTTTATACATTTTTTTTCGAATAATTAGCGGGATAAGGATTAACTTCTACTTTTTTACTATTGGATTAATATCTCTCCTTGTTGATTCTATTCTTCGTAATCTCATATTTAACATGTATAGATTATACCTTGATAATAAACTCTTTCCTTCACCAAACAATCTCTAAATTAATGTGTATGGATCTAGTTACACAGTGTGAAGATTTCATCTCCGAAAGTGGAGTATACAGATCTCAGCAATTTGAAAACGTCTTGACGGATTACTTTTCACAAGGACTGTTTGTCAGACAACCCAATCACTCAACCTAATGGGCATCCGATCCTGTATTTTTGAATTTTTAAAAATTTGACAGATGTGGGAATTGAACCCACATTCATCGGATTGCTAGGCACACACGATAACCTCTACGCTACCGGGTACACTATTACTAGATAAATGTATTAAATATACATTTCTAATTCTAGTAATCTTTGTTATACAACAAATCTTTGATAGTGCATTTAGAGAAAATGGATAACCACCCTACTGTAGACAGGAAAAATAACGTAACCCTCAGTTTTTTAAAATGACCCCTTTTCAATAATCACAATGTATGTAACTTAATACACGTTATATTAAAAGGATGTAGATATAAATGCCGTATTTCTATCTAATGTTAGCTCTTAAGTTTGAAAAAGAAATGGTCAGTGAAATTTATGATCGGGAAAAAAGACTTCTACCACATCAATTTTATTGATTTTTCTTATTTAGCTTATTAAATTAATATCAGATTGGATAAATAAAACACCAGCCTTAGTCATCATGCACTTGAAGGTTGTGTGTATATTTAATATTTTGACTCAAAACCATAATTATCAAATAAACGTTTATTGTACCTCTTGTAAAATTTATTCTGTGTGAATTACATTTTTTTTTCTTTCTACAATCTATATAAATAGCACGGTTATATTTGGCTACATATTTTTAACCGTAATAAAGTAAGTATGATTACTGAAGCTATTTTTATGGTGTTGTTTGCGGAGTGTTATAACTTAACCCAGACGAAAATGCTATTAATATCAAACGCTTAGCAAATTTTAAATGTCAACAGATAGATGTTAATACCTACATGAGTATTGACGCTATTCACCATGAAATATTGTATTTTCCACAAGCATGCAGGCTCCATTTCGCATTGAACTCAATTTCTGCCTCGATGATCTCTCCTTGATCAACGAAGTGTTTACATTTATGCTCTTCAATAATTATTATAATTACGCAGACACTGTAGAGTGAAGTCTCTATGTATAATCATTTGATTATACTAAAATTTGTGTATAACGTATTTAGAACACTCTAATGATTTAATGTTTTAACCAGTGGCTGCCAAACTTTTTTACTTTATGGCATACTGGTGAATGGCGTTGATTCTGCGGCACAACAAATAAAAATGCCTTAAATTTTTTTTTAATATGAATTAAAGATAGTGAAGGTAACATTTTTTAAAAATATTTTACCATCATATATGAACATAAATGGTTATAATTGTTATAATGAGAAATATACTATTGATTGTTAACTCCTCATCTGCCATCTGTAACAGCTCTCGTTTTTTTATTTAATTTCCACGAGCCATGAAAAACCAAATACGCAAAATACGAGAATCCAAACGGAAACAGAGATTTAATTGTTATTGTAGCCAATTGAGGATATTGACTCTAAAGTGATATCCAAAATGCTGACATTTCTAGCTCAGAAAATGAGGCTTTGCGCCCAGGGTCGTTTTTTAGATCTATAAAAAAATCTTCCTCTATTAGTGTTAGGTGTGTCACTGTGTAAGAACGTGACAAATATTTATTTGAATATGTTGGTGTTAAATTTATCCAAAATTGAAGAAAAAATATTCAATGAATAGGCACTATTTAAAATGGAAAGTTTTAAGGCTTCTTCCTTCGTAGCACACCTTTACCAGAGACTGGTTTAAATGGTGTAACAATATATTTTAAAACTATTTTATACGTCTATTTTATATTGTTCAATTTTTTAAATTTAATTCTGTTAAACTATAATATAAAACAGGGGTTTTCGATCTGTTTTGGGCCGTAGCCCCCTGTTGAGTTATAAAAATCTCTCCTATCCTTGTTTTCGACATTGCATCGCATAACAATATAACTTCCTTCACAAAATTATAATTTCTTATTTTTTACCTTGCGAATGGTAATATTATATAAGTCATTTAATTATTTTACAAAAGTATGGTTTCTCGTTCTTGTTTTAGCTAGCGTAATGTATAATTAAATTTGAATTTTATTCTATTTGTGCCTGCCCTAGAGTTTGATATACCCCTAGTAAAAATAACTTTTGGCGGTGTCCCTCTCTCTTATAAAGCTCTGTGGCCCCTCGAAATGCTGATATAAAAATGCGAAAAATATTCAATGATTTATTTATTTTTTAAGCCATGTTCACTCCCAAAATAGAGTATATGGATCTTCACATTGTTAAGATATCCACTCCGAACGTAGAGTAAATGGATCTTCATAATGTGAAGACGTATTGACAGATTATTTTTCACGAGAATTATTTGTCAGACAATTGTTCAACCCAATAGACATCCAGTCCTGCATCTTTGAATCTTTAAAATCCGACAAATGGGGAATCGGACCCACGTTCTCAGATTGCCAGACGCGCACGCTGCCAAATACGCTACCGGGTAGACAATGTTTATCATTTAAGTTTGTTCTATTGTGAATTAAATACAATTAACCAAATATGATTCATATTGATAGATCGATTTGATAGTAAGAAATCAATATACTTCTTCTTTTCGCTATTCACTTTGGATTGATTCCATTTATTTTAAAGTATGGTAAAACATTTAAACTAAATTGGAAATGTCTAATATGGTTTATATTGAATTCTCTCTGAATTTAAAATATTTCAATTTCATTTTATATAGATATTTTAATACTACGAGTATATTTATATTTGCGATTTATCGGTAATGTTGTTATTAGATAGTGATTTATTCAGAACCATTTATTTATTAAGGTAGTCATAAAAGCTCAAATCCGTGATAGAAGCCGTTAAAAAAAGCTTCTTGCATCGTAAATTTCCACGTTTATCAACATGCTTTTCGGTAGTCAAATAGCCAATTTAGCAGAAAGCTTTATGAGCTTTCGTTTCGTTGAATTTTTATAGAAATAAAATAAAGCTTTGATTAAGTGCCAGTTAAATGGTTTTTTTTATGACTGTCGTGTACATATCAAAATAGGAGGAAAGCATTTTTTATTCAAAGTTTAACGACTGTAGGCTGATAATTTGATTACGAATTTTAATTATGAAACAAATTAAATATATCACGAAATAATAAATCTGGAATATTATTGTTTTGGTTCAAGCTTAAAGTTATATGTTTCATAAAAAAGCTTTTATTTTATCATTATAAAAAATATTGAAAACGAAGAAGAATTACTTTTTAAAAGTCAACTAAAAGGTCAAATATTATTTTGAATCATTTTAAAAGACTATCCAAGAAAAATTTCTTGTATTCTGTTTTCAGATCGGAGAGATACAAATGTTATATACATGTTCTTAGAATGACGAAACAATACCTCGTATACTACACTCCTCATTTTTCACGGATGAAAAAATCTTTTTGTGCTAATTATGGTAAAATCAAATTGATTTATTTTCACTATTCGAAATAACAATACAATACAATTAAAAATGTTAAAAGTGTGATAAAAGTGATGGTAAAACAAATTTTCACTTCATATAACATAATTTTTTCATACAAAAAATCTTTGAAGGCATAAAATTGTAGAGATCTGTATACTCTATTAATTTATGGATTAGAGATCTTCACACGGTTGAAATAAATAAATTTTGTAGCATTTGACTTATTGTTGTATAATTAACGATGTACTATACATTATGCAAGTGCTTAAGATAATGAGCACTAATATATTCATATATTATAATTATTGTTTCATGTGTAAATAGCGTCATCAGTATGAAGTGTATCATTTGGTAATGTATATATTACTGGTGGCATACTGTAGAATGTCAAATTCAAAATCTAACACGAGCAAAATTGTCACAGCTTAAGTTTACGCGGGCTGCAAAAAAACAAAAGCTTTAAATTACATAGAAACGTAGGCTTATTTTGAAAAGCTTGTTTTGAAAAAATAACAAAGGCAATGATAACATCAAGCTTCTTTCATTATACAAAAAATGATTTTTGAGAGTAACTGTTTATATGAAACCACAAAATACGCTTTGTAGTTTTAAATATAAGAATGTATGTTGAGAAATTAAAATCGTATATGACCATATAGGGGTTGCAAAAAAATATTTTAAAGTAAATAACAGTATGTTCTAATACATGGCAAATTTTTTCAATCAATAAAATAATTGAAGCTATATGTAATGTCTTATTTAAATATTTTTTGTAAAATTTATCTCATGGGAGGTATTTTTATATACTTAAAACTAACCCAACGTGAACTGAGTCGGAAGAAATCAAAGTATAACTATTCATTTATCGCCATCAAAGGTTGAGGCCTGCATTACTTAAATATTTATATTTATTTTCGTGCCATTTCAACCGTGATATTTTAAAACTTTCTTGTCGTGATTTAAATTTACAAATAAAGAATAAAAATCTCAATATTGGACAACTTCTAAAACCATATAAAACTATTTTCATAGATATCTTATAGCTACCATAAATTCTGGATAGTTCTGCATTTCATTCTACATTACTCAATTTTACTAATGTTATGCCTTTTTTTGTTAGCTATAAATGACTGCTCATACCGATATTATTAATAATTATTTTTAACATGATATATAAAAAATTAGATTAGGATTTTTTCTAATTTACTGTTCAATTGGTCGGACAGTAAAAATATTCTTTGTGGGCCACAAGTTTGAGACACTTGGTTTACCGTAGTATAAGTGACTCATTATACACCACTGCAGTTTCTAAAAATAATTCTATTACCACTATGAATGCCATCATGTTTACATTAATGATATATGCCCATGTCGTGGCGTTGTCTCTCAAATTGATCATAACTCCAATTGTTGTAGTCGCATATTCAGCGTTTAAGACTATACGTAAAAGCTGTGTGGTCAATAAGCCACGATTTTACGATTCAACTTTCATTGACCGATAAAAGTTGAATAATAATCAGTTCTTGCTTACACATTTCAATAGAAATTGATCAAAAAATTCAATTTTAAAATCACGCTGAAAGCAGGTAGGCTTCATATTACGCACAATTACGCACAAAACAAGATCAATTTTAAAATGGCGTCAAAAGCAGTTATTATTCAAATTATTCTATCATATATTTTTAAATACAGTGATTTATGTGCAGGTGACTTGATTTTAATTAACTATAATACATAAATCATCTGAGAAAAACCAGCAATAAAGATACAACTTGTAGTAAAACAAAATTTATATCAAAATTTATCATGAAAAATATATAATACATTTCTGCTTGACGTCTCCAAGCGTCTGTAGCACGTAGGTGAATCAGATGCAATGTCATAACTTTACTGTTGCAGTAATAAGTTTCTGCATGATTCATTTTCTCCTTATAACAAACATAGCTGTACAACTACATACTTTCCACGTTGGCCGAAAGCTATTGTTCTCAAAGCTTTCCGTATGATTGTTCTGAGCTTTTGTTTTAAGCTTATAACTATTGTATTGTATACTATATTTTACGTATGTTATATGAATCTTAATGTACCAACTTCACATAGTTGTGATATAAGGGACTATAAGACGTCTGTACTTGCTAGTATGTGGATATTATCCGTGGCTTTATCCAACTGCTTTCATTTTAGGCATGCTTTCTTATTGTCGCTTAAAACTAAGGACACATATGTGTTTGGCGATGCATTTTTTTTACTTATGCGTAATCTAATTAATAACTCTGCCACTCTGGCTGATATTGATCTCTACGTCCCTAATAACTACCTAAGAAATCGAGAACATCAGCTCCTTTTTATTCCTAAATGCAGAATTAACCTACCACCAGTCTTGCTAATGCGGAGAGAAACGGTGATGTTTATGGAAATTGTATCGGTTATTAGTAGCTTCTACCCGAGTGAGGTGAGCTTAGAGTGATGATATTTTATAAATTTCTAAATTAGGATCTGTCTAACTTACTGGAGAAGCTTTCTTTGTTTTTTTTTTCTCTCTTTACATTAAATGTATCTATACATAAATGTTGTTCCCGTTATTTTTAATTGATTTTCTTGTTATATGCTTTGTGTATAACAAATGCATTTATTTTATTACGTTGTAAACACTTTCTACTGATAGTTTTTGATATTTGCAACATCTATATAAATAAAAATGTAAATGTTTTTTGTTCAAAATCTTAAATCTCTGAAAGTTCTTCACCGATTGCTCTGAAATTTCGACATAACGTTGCATTTGAATACGCGCGTGTTTTTATACACCCATTAATATTCCGACGTTATACCTGTAACAGGTAAAAACATGTTTTTTTTAAAAACAGCGGCACTATTTTTAACTAGACAGAGCCACAGCAACACGTGGCCGGGTATAGCGAGTGTGAAATAAAAAAATGACAACATCGTAATGTACTGTCTCTTATATTATTTCGATCACATACATATTTATGTCCACGTCATTCTGTATATATTAATACCTTCAACGCTATAACAAAATATTCATTGAAAAGTATTAGAAAAAGTGATTGTAGTGCCAGTATTGAATTTATTTGATTTTATGCGATATGATTTTGATAGACGGCATCATTTTTGATTTTGACTTCCTCGTTGAGTGCAGGGATAGTAGTTAAATGACAAAGGTCTTTGCATACATATATCCACAACGCCAGAACACTAACAGAGGGGAAGAATCAATATTCAATTTAAAATTAGTACTTTGACTGTTTCATTTTCTCCACTTGTATGATAATGACTTTTTCATGCTTACTTTTTTGAAAATGAAGAAGAAATTCTTCAGTATTAAATTCATATTACTTATCATACGTAAAACGTATTTCGTGTGCGTAGTTTTTTTCCTCGATTTTTTTCTCATATTCAGGTGGTTGCTTATTTTCTAAGCAACTGTTCTTAGTTAGCAACGGGAAAAAACAAATTTTTAATTAATATTTACATACCAAATATGTACATTCAATATCAAATCGATTGTGTTTATTTACTTGCTTTGTTATTGCAAGAGATTTTGCATCATAACTTTATAAATTATATTAATTTCATGTATTCTTATATTGTGTATAATTAAGTGCAAGATCTTTGAATACAATGTCGTTGTTGCATTATTTATTCAGCTGTGTTGTATTATTCAACCCTTTTTATGCTAAAAACATCTATGGATGGTAGCTTTTTAGTATCTATCGATAGTTGTATCTCCGTTATTTTATATGAAAACAAAAATTTGATGTAAGATAAACTGCTCAGTAATCTATATTTTGTATTTTGCTGCTAAGTGGCCAATCACTGTGTAGTTTATCCTATATAATTATTTTATTATATTCTTACTATATACGTTGAGAAGGAATGGGTTGAATAATTATTTTACAACTAATTTTTGACAGAAAAAATCACGCTATGATGATTTATTTATATGATCCTCTTTGGAGTGCATATGATAAAATAATTAAAGAAATACACTATTATCTAGACATATTGTTGCTTAAGGATTGGTTTATTTAATATCCACTGAGGGTGTTTTTAAAAACAAAACGCATTTTTAATTATTAACATATTTTATACAATATTATATACAGTAGTTGAATTTTCCTATAATACAGCAATCAAATGGCTTTACAAACTAGCACATATACCTTCATATATTTATCTATATGTATTTAAATGACATTTTTTTCTTCTCCTGAACATATGACGGATGGTTTTTTCGACAAATCAAACCTATTATCGACAATTTGACGCATCAAAATTAATGAAAGTGCATATTTATATATGGTGCAATCAGTATGACACTTTTTCGATGAAGTTCTGGTGCCTTATTTCAAATACACTCGAACTCGTTTTTTAAACTTCATCAGTTATATTGTTTGCAACACATCTAATTTTTTTAATACCGCATACAAAATCGCACAAAAAAAGACCGTACAAAGGCTGGCTCGACTTTTATTCTTTATTTAAATGAGGTCTTAATGTCAAACCTTTTCGAATTTCAATAGATTTTGTTAATGGCGCGGAAGGATGCCGTGGCAGAAAAGAGGTTAATATATGGAAAAACACTTCAGCCATAAAATTTATAAAAGTAATTGTCGTCTTATCTTTTGATCAGTAGTGAGATATGCCGTCACTTATTCGTCTGATAAAGGTTAGTCAACTGTGTTATTTGTTTGTTTTAAATTTACTACGTGTGATTTGATAAAAATGTGTCTTTTTCGTAGAAGAAATTAAAGTAATTGTTAATTAAAAAGAACATATAGAACGTAGAACACAAATAATTGTGATAATATTTGCCGTATGTTAGTTAAAAGTTTTTAATTTTGCTTGTAAATAGGTTAATTATATATCGACTGTGGGAAGAAAATGAAATAATCTTCAGTTTTTCAAAATAGCTTTTTTTTATTATCACAATGTATACAACTTAATACAAGTTTCATTTAAAAGATTTAAGCAGCAAATGCTGAATTATTATCTAAATTTAGCTTTTAAGTTTGAAAAAACTATGGCTTGTCAAATTTTCAACCGGGATAAAACACTTTTACTACATCAAATTTATTAGTTTTTCTTAAACAACTTATTCCCCGGTAGCGTAGTTGGTAGCGGTGCGCGTCTAGCAATTCGGAGAATGCAGGTTTGAATCTCCATCTGTCAAATTTTGAAAATCCGAAAATGCAGGACTGAATGCCCATTGGGTTGAGTAATTTTCTGACAAATAATTCTCGTGACAAATAATCTGTCAAGACGTCTTCACATTACCGGAATTCATATACTCCACGCTCAGAGTGGATATTTTCACACTGTAGAGATCCATGTACTTTACGTTGGAAGCAAACATGGTATAAAAAGAAAAAAAACTTAGTAAACTATTATCAGATTTAAAGCCTCCCAAAATTATTAAATATACGTTTTTTACCTCATGTAAATTTTTTTGCAGAGATACATGTACTTTACCTTTATAGTCGATATCTTGTGTGGATCTATGTGTGGATCCATATGCTTTACATTTGAAATCTTCATAAGATTTTTTTTACGCTAAATAAATACCTGCAAAGTAAATAAAATTTACAAATGTGAATACATTCTAACTGTGGTCGACCGTTTTAAATCATTAAGTAACTAATGCATTAGAAAATTTGAATTAATTGCGGTACAATTTTATTTAAAGTATCATTATCCATCGCATAATTGTAATAAAAAAAGTTCAGTGGAAAAGTTCGGAAAAATGTGTGCTGACGAAACCAATCACTGCATCAAATGAACTGTTAACTAGAAAATTGCGACGAGAGTGCCAAAGCGGCCGCCTCTTGCAACAAGACAATTTTCACCCAATGAGTGCATTTCAGCAAATTTTACGAATATTGACAGATAAAATTCAAAGCGTTTTTATTCTTATTATTCAGAATTTTGTGCTGACGTCGTATGCAATTTTTATTTAATGTATATTATTATTAGTTTAACGTTCTTGTTGCAATTTTAAAACACGTTCATATTATAGAATAATAATAAGTATGTAATTTCTCACAGTATAGAGATTTATATTGATATTTTAATTATACTTTTTGTCAATGGTTTAAATAGTGTTCATATAAAACAGATTTAAAAAAAGCATTTAATATAAACAGGCAATCTCTAGTGCTGAATTGATATAACTACATTAATTTAATTTATAATTTACATACTATAAAACTCTTAACAGTGTTTTATCTGAAATAGATTTGAATAAATCCAAGTAAGTGGCGCTACGTTTAATCAAGCGTTTTAGTTATTATGAATTCATCATCAAATTTTCTTTGAATGGTTTTTCATCATACCCTCTCCAAAAGTAGAGCATATGGATCTCAGTATTAATATGACAGATTATTCTTTCAGAGAATTGGCTGTCAGCTGATTGCTTAATCCAACGAACATCCGTTCCTGCATTTTAAGATTTTTTTACAACTTAGCAAATGTGGAAATTTAACCCACATTGTCTCTCTCGGCTATCGGGGAAATACAAAGTTACAAAAGTGATTAGTTACAAAATATTTCTTGAAGATTTATGTTCACCCTATCATTTGATTCATTGGTTGTCCATATACTGCATTTAAATACACAGTAAAAATGAGACTTTAATTATGTATTCATGGGATATTAACTCACAACATTCGGTGCTAAGTGTTTAAGAAGCGTGCAATACCAAAGCCACTATGGTGAAAATTGGCGACGGCCTTTTGTATTAACAACTGTTTATTATTTGACTATTACAATACTCTAATAATAAATACAATCAACTTGACTAATAAACCTTGACTTATCAGATGTTAGTTTGATTCTTGTAAGTTTATTTATACAACTTTAATACACATGGTGTTCATGATTACTGCAAGCTGTATAAATACAGCAATATGTAGATGAAACAAGTGAATTAACCTTTTTTAAAAGTTTTACGTATTATAAGTTCTCTCTTTGGTAGCCGAGAGGTTAACGTGCACGCTTCACATCTGTTGTCAAAAAAACTGAAAATGTAGAACTGGATGCCCATCGGGTTGAGCAATTTTCCACAGCTAAATATCGTAAAAAAAAATGTCGATACAAGTTTTCAAATTGCAGAGATTCATATAAACTGTAGGAAGGAAAAATTAAGTAACTTATGTAGAATAAATTTCACAGGAAGCACAAAAAAGTTTATTTAATGATTTTGAGCCAAAGTCAAAACATAACATAGGTACAGTTTTGAAGTTCACAAAAACTAAAACTAGTATTTTATTTACTTAATATGATATTCATTTAATAAGTTTTTGAAAAAAATCAGTAAAATTAATTAGGTGAAAGCTCAGTTATGTAGTCGCAAATTTTACAAAACATCCTTTTTTAAACTTGAAAGCTAAGTTTAGACGTGAATTCAAAATTTTCAGTTTATATTCTTTTGGTGGAACTTGTATAAAGTTGTATACATTCTGACTATCGAATAAAAGCTATTTTAAAAAATTGAGGGTTACGTTATATTTCCTTTCCACTGTCGTCATACTTCACTTTCGGAACGGACCACATTATTTAGATACGTATGTTGCATTTTAAGAAAGGATTTTATAAAATAAGAGTTACAATAGTTAAAAGATTTTGAAGTACGAATTGTTTCATTATTCATTCACGTTATCTATGAATACAGCATCAAGTTATTTATTTAGTGTTTTTGAGGAAACCCTGAAAACATGTAAAAATAATGTGTCAATACCAAAATAAAATCGTTAATACATTGCTAATTAAAATCAACATTGCGTGGCCATCATAAAAAAAAAACCTCAATGTCAGTTTAATGGGAAAGTAAAAACGTGATCGATCTACCAACGAGAACGAAAAATTTCCGGCGTTGTTATTTCCAAGTTAATGAAATATCAGTTCGATTGGTTCAGGGACAATGATCGAAAGTGATCAATAAATATGTTGAAACTGGAACACTTGATTCAAATGGTTGAACAATTGTTATATTAAATTACAATTCTTCAAGTCAGTAAACTTTGTAGATAGATTTATCATTTTTATTTTATTTATTACGTTCATTTCAATTGGATGACTTACCGTCGTAGCACAATTGGTTTTGACCAATTTACCCTTACACAATTTCGAGAAAAATTCATTTAAAATTGAAAAAAATCAATATTCTTGCTTAAAACAAATATCTACTGTTCATTATTTTATCAAATAATTAATATTAAGCTATGAAAATGAGTGTTCTGATGACGAGTGTCTTTCAATTTTGGCCCATGAATGATTTGGTTAAAACTGATTCCATTGTGACAATATTTTGACTCACGGGGGTTATCATTTAGTTGTTTAAGTTATTGAAAATTCGACCCTGCATTTGTTTGAATCCAGCTGCAGAATTTGATACCATGATCTTTGGTACCAAATAGCACTATTTCAATAATTGGTCAGTGGAATTATATTTACATATGTTGTGCCACGATTAATACATACATCAACTTTAATAATCCAGATAAGATCTAAGACATTATTCTGTGATATTAAAATACTTTTGACCATTTAAATGCCGGGAGGTCAAAATCAAAATCTAATAAATCTTTTTTGGAAAAATGTTATGAGTCCATGATAAGTAGTGCGTCGTTTATGCCGTCGTTTATCCAAAATAAATTATTTAAAATAGTTAAACTTGGCTAGATATTGAATTTTAATGTACAATGCGTATCAGTGCTCATTTTTTGTGACTGGCTTTCCTCACATAAGATTATTGAGCGTGTGTGAATACTCTTATGGTAGAGAACTGGCTAAAAAAAATTACTATAATGAGAAGGCTGAAGATTTGGTGGTTAGGTTAGTTCAATATTTATAGCTTCTAGATTTTTTTTTTGAATTTAAAGATTCGTCAATACTTATTTTCGCATTACGGAGATCCATAAACTATATTTTTGGAATGAGAGCCTTCACGCTGCGCAGATTTATATGTTCTACCATCGGAGTGAAAAAAGAAAACTTAAGCAAGATGCAATAGAGATATTGAGCTAATAAAATTCTCTGCAATCGAACCATATCTAATTTACTGAGAAAATTTCTTACGTGTATTTTTCATCTGATTATTTTTGTTTTATTTATCGTTTCATATTTTCCATACAAATAAATTCAATAAACTATCTCTCACTTTCATCTCAAGGGGGTTATATGTTGTAAACAAACATATTTATCCCTGGTCTAGACCTTTGATATTTGCCAGTGAAGTAGAAAACAGCGAAATATACAATATATCAACCATAGCAAGCCAGAAGGGTGTTAGTTTTAAAAATTTAATTTTTCTTAAAATTATGTATTTATTTTTATATTTATAGTTTTTTTTCATGCATATATTCCAAATTTGAAAATCTGAATCATTTTTAAACTGATTGGAGTCACTTTTTAAGGTCAAATTCAATTTTGAAGTCAATTTAACAATGTATGATTAATAAACACACCAGACTTGAAATTGACTTTTAATACTATGTAATGTCGTTCAAATAATTTCGATTTTTTTTTTCGCTACTATTTACTTATTACAACATTAAACTACTGTCTCTACTACAGTATCAATGATTGACTTATCATTAATATAAAATTTTCACATTTACAAAATTTTATAAATACATGTGTGTCCTCTTATTTAGTGGCGTAGCTACGTATTTAGCACCTTAGAGCAAATAAAGTTGCCACATAATAATGTTATGCTGTAAGTATTCCTTTTAAATTATGCCTCGGACAACTGCTTCACGGTAATTACGCCACTGTTCTTATTGATTATATCGTAAAACGTATAGTATTTTTGAAGTATTTCAAATGTGTTGTAAATACTTGCAATAAAGACGTTAATAGAAAATTCTATTAAATATAAGGTTTTATAGAGCTTTCAGGAAATTCTATAAAACAATTAGGGAACATAATTATGAGTTCTGAAAAGTGAGTTTGTTCTTACTTATTATGGTTGTATTATAATAATAAGTTTGATGTTTGACCTTTCATCTTAGAAAATATTAAATCTTTTTATAGATTTTATTTAGACTCACGTATTTATTCCCGAATGGTTATAACAAAATAAATGAAAAGCTTTTTTTTGTAACGTATGCATGAGCTGCCTTTTTTGTGTTTTCGTGAAAACAAAAAAGTTTTCGTCTACTGAATATCAACGAGCATAAAAAAATACATGAACCATTGTTGGAAAATTTATTAAACACTATACATAACATGCTGATTTTACTGAAAAACTGTATTGTCAAAGAGAATTGTGAAATTGTGTGTAATTTGGTTAGCAAAGTTATTATGTATTATTTCAAATGTCGTTCTGAAAAGTATTTTCTTTCTTGATTAACACTATAAAAAAAATTGAATAGTAATGTTATATAATTAAACAATAAAAATAAATTTCACAATTATTGTTTTTTAATGTACTAAGCCAGCTGAATCTAAATAATATTTATTTCTGCTATCTTTATGTATATAGGATGTTCGCTCCTATAGTATGGCAGATGCATTTACTTACACAGTGTCTCCATATGTCGGTTGGAACAGAAGAGCTTCTCATGTTGGTTCGACTATTTGTCGGACCGGTCGGCCATTGCGATTTTGATTCTACGAAAGATAATTTTCTAGCTTTTAAAAAAATGCAAAATCTTACGGTTAACTAGGTCTCTTCTGGACAAGGCTAGATATTAACAGGGTATAATTAGTTAGTGTCTCTAGTGCATGCCAACCAAGTTCTTGGGAAACTGCTCCCAGGACACTTCTAGCACTGTACGCTTTACGTTCGTTACGCCACGTTATATGTACGTTATACGCATAACGGGTGTGGAGACGTGGCGGGTGGTGGAGGGGAAAGCAAATGTGAAGATGTCCTCTCCGAAAGTGGAGTATACGGTTCTTCGCAATGTGGAGACATCTTGACAGATAAATTTTCCCCGACAGTTGTTTGTCGGATAATTGCTCAACCCAATGGGCATCTAGTACTGCATTTTTAGATTCTTAAAAATCCGTCAGATATCAGAATCGAATTCGCTTTCTATGGATTGCTACTTGCACACATTAACCTCTACGCTACCGGGGAGACAAATTATTTTGTAAAAAATATATTGATTATGATCATTGTACAAAAAAAACCTAAAAAAAATTATAAATTAGATTTGAAATACAATAATGTTCATTTAAAAAAAAAATTAAATAGAATTATCCCTTTAGAACCACTGTAAAAATAGTAATTTTTACTTATTTATTATGGCGTTCATATATTTGAAAAAAGTTTTGGTGTGTTTTGTTTTGAAAATACATGGCTTGTAAATAAAGCTATTTATTGAAAATGTGTTCAGTGTAAAATACAGTATTAACGTCATGTTCGTCAATAATTTATGTGGATTCAAATCATCGGCATTAATCTTTTCGCTAATGTAACTTATTTGTTGATATTAAATACATACAGTTAGTCAATCACCCAGTTAATTTAGTTTAACCAATATTGTGTTAGGTATATTAATACAATCACGGTTGGATAATTACAATTTACGTTTGAAATGTTAAGTCTAATGTATTTTAATTCAAACCACCCGTCATTTTAATAATGTGGATATTTGAAATTATAATATTACTTCCATTAAACATTTCCGACTATATCGACTGTGGAAAGGAAAGAGGACGTATCCCTTAATTTTTTAAAATAGCTTTTATTTTATAGTCGCAATTTATACAACTTAATACACGTTCTATCAAAAAGATGTGAGCTGAAAATGCCAAATTAGTGTCTAAATTTAGCTTTAAAGTTTATACAAACGATGCTCTGTGAAATTTATGAGCAGGATAAAGGGCTTACACATAATCAAATTTACTGGTTTTCCTTAAATACTTTATTAAATTAATATCAGCTTGAGTAAATAAAACTCTAGTTTTAGACTTCGTCCACTTCATGGTTAGAGTTTAGCTCAAAATCATTAAATAAATGTTTTTTGTTTCTTCTGTAAGTGTTAGTTACGTCATTTTTTCTTTCCACAGTCGTTATATTTTATACATTTTATTTGAAATATAAATATTTTCATAATTATTTATTCTTTCCCCCGTTAAAATTCCGTAAAAAATAATTAAACTGATATGAGAATTTTTTTTTAAATATTTTTATTTTATCTAGAAAGGAACTTATCCAGCTTAAAATATTTAAAAACAAATTTAAGGTGGAAAAAAAAAAGTTGAAAAATAATTATTACTTTAATAGTAAGTACCGCATCAACCGAGTGACGACCTGATTGAATTTTAATAATGTTTTATTTTAAATTGTATAACGATAGTATATTTGAATACTTTGAATAGTCTTACATATTTTTTATTGTAATTTGAATTAATTATGCCAGATAAAACGTCTCTTTTATAAAATCCATAGAATAGTTAGCATTTTAAAAGTAAAGTTTTACAATTTCCATACAATTATAGATTGTATATAGTATACTCTTCAATTGCCTAGCCTCAACATTTATTAATGATAGAAAAAACATTTGGTTTGATTTCGCTGCAAAAATGCCAATGAATTTCAAATGTCAGCTCATTATAGGACATCCTTCATATCGATTGAAGAAAGAGAAAAAGGACGTAATTCATACTGCCCAATTTCCGCGGGAGGCATAAAAACGTTTATTTGATAATTTTAGTCCAAAGTGAAAATATTTAATACACACATCGTCAAATTACTTACCTAATCTAATTTTTATTCAGTGACTAATTTAAGAAAAGGCAATTAGGATGTTGCAAAAGTCCTTTTTCGTGGCTTATAAAATGTCATTCTCTTTTCATACTTAACAGCTAAATCAAGATACTTATTGGGCATTTTCATTTTACGTTCTTTTGGTAGGACTTGTTATGGAAAAAAAACACACACGAAAACTGAGAGTTTTCTCGTTTTTTTTCTACAACCGATATTTATACCATGAATACATACATTTTTCCTAAAAAACATCATCCTGCCTACGGCTATTATTAATATTGATCATTAAAGAAAAGAATAACATACGAATGAGTTTTCTTTTATTTATTATATTTTTTATTGAACGTGAAAGGCTCTCCTTTTCCAGGGATTTGAAAATTGTGCGACATGTTTTCATAGAAAACATCTCACAATATTACGAAACGTGTGGAATAAATACGCAAAAAAATTGTCATAGAAAGTCAAATTGGAAAACGAGTGTGTAGTTAAGTTTTTTTTGTTAGCGAACGTCACAGTTTCAAAAGCTATGAAAAAAATATATTCGTTTAAAATGCTAAAAATATGAACTGGATGCTATATTTATTTGAGATTGCTTGACAACTACTATTGTAGATACATTTTTTAGAGATTAATGTACTAATAATTCAAAAAAATAAGGTTCATACTGTAATTAACATTGTTCATCAATGTAACAGGTGAAAACATTTAAATTTTAAATAAAGTAGAAAGAATTGCTTAAAATACCTATATTTACCAGTTACAAAATATATCAAGGGATATTCTATTGTGGTTTTAAAATGACAGTACACCCGAATCTATAATAGTATAGTACGGTAATTTTACAACACGGTTTTGATAGAGCACAGTTGAAAAATTGTAGCATATTTTTGTACAACACAATTTATATAACACGGTTTCAGGAAAAATAATCAGAAACAAATACAGTATATGTAATAATGTTGATTTGTATATTTACTACAAATTTTTTTGTTTTTTACTTTCAGATGGTTTTTAATACTAGGTACATACTGCGTGTTTATTATTTTAGTAAATTTTGCAGTAAATTCATTTTCAAGTTTATTACTGTTCGAAGATTTTACAAAATTATTTGAGGAAAACAATTTTCACATTAATATGTGGACCCAAATATTGTGAGAAGAGAGTTAGGTCTCATACAGACTTCAACTAGTATCCCTAGTACAGTAGATAACATTAGCATGTTGATAGGTTTTTTCATTAAAAAAAATACAATAAAAATGAACGAGTGAGAATGAGACCATATCCCAATACTGCGAAAGTGCAAGCTTGTAACTTTATTCTACCCCAAATACATATCCGTTCTTCACTGTAACGACAAAACGCGCCAATTGTGTCACTATGTAATGGGTAACCTAGACGCGTGGAAAACTGTTTGTCGACCGTGACGTCCATATTCCATATATTTATTATTTTTTTATAAATCTGATATTACCTATTTATTTATTTATTTACAAAGCCTTCCTGTATCAGTATCTGACCCGTGTATCATAGGTTCTCCAATACTGTTCTATAACAATATAAATCAAAGAGTTATTGACTAAAGACCATCATGCGTAAGAGACAACCCTTTAAGACAAATCCACATATATTGAAGATCTATTTACCATATTTATTTATTTGATTCACTGCGGATAATATATCAAATGAATGAACGAAAAAATAAATCTGCTATTTTGAATTTGACGCCAGGTAAACAGGTTTATTTGTTATTTGAAAAAGATTTCTTTGAAACAAAGGTCTAAAATAGTAAAGAAATTCTTCTTATAGATATATATTTATAAAATGTTAGCCAACTCTTGAGTTATGACGTGTGGCACGTATAATTTTTCAAAACCGTCTTCCTTGAAATATGTTCAATTTCTTCCCTTTTATTCTGAAGCTGGAAATGTTGTATTATTTTACTTTTAGCTTTGTCTTTCCGTTGACATTCAAAGAAATACCAAAGTTGGCATCTTTAATATTAAATATTTATATTTAAAATATATTCCTCGTGGTCTGAGAACTGATCATTTCAAAGTTATTCGCAGTTTGCGTATAATCGAATTATTTGGAATTTCAATTTTGCCAACCACGTTAGCTTTCAAAGTAAAATTTATAAACACACAGAGCTTTCAAAGTTCAGCCAATCTTTTAACAGTTTACCAAGGTATGTTTAAGTCCTACTATTCTACTAGATATTTATATATTGAAAAAAATGAGAAATACTTTTAAAACTATATCATATTGTTGTTGTATTTCTGGGCTACTTAAAGTACTCGGTTCAGGTAATTCCAAACCCGCCTTTACCTTTACTAATGAGGAATTTTATATGTAGCTTTCAAGTCATTTTATTTGCTTATCAATTATACCATTTTAAACTCCCAAATTTTTGTTACATTATTTATAGTGTATACTATGATGCGAAGAATGTGACATAGTGTGAATTATGAATAGAAGTGCCTAGAGTATCCCAAATTAGTATTATATTCTTCCGGAGAATATTAAAAGAATAAAAGTCAACAATTTTTACGCTACGCGAATGAGTTGAAAAAAGTTTAATAAACTATTTAATTGAAAATTAAATTATGATAATAGATTTTTATTTAGCTCTGTCCGCTTTGAAAGTAGAGCATATAAAATGTCCTCTCCAAGGATGGGAAGAGTGCATGCTAACCTCTACGCTATCGGTTATTACTAAACGTATGTTGTGCTTGAATTTGAGCATCTTTATTGCACTCTGTAAAACTTGAAAAATCGATATTTAAATTTGTAACTCTGTAAGTAAGCCCAATTCAGACTTAGTTGGACTTAAAGTTTAATTACGCTCTAAATTCACCCAGCATTAATTTAAATTGACCTTTCTCGCTGCGGAAATATGTTATCAATCCACAAACTAGATAAGTTATAATATAAATCTGGAATTATATCACTACTACAATATCTGATCATCAGCAGTACAGATATTTTTTTGAAAATGAACTAAGTTTTTTTTTTAATATGAATATAATAAAAAATTCAAACGTGATGTCTGACAAACGGAATTGATTACTCTATTTTCAGTGGTGTAACAGTGTTATTTAGTAATAAAGTCACAATAATTAAGGTTTTTAAATGTATATTTTTTGTGCTTTACTGCCGAGTGACTCAGCGGTCGATCATTGTTTATTCAACATTACTTAAATGTATCATGCCATGTTCGCTGACGACGTAGAGCATATGGCTCTATACAATGTGAAGATTATCCTCTCCGAAAGAGGAATATTCATATACACCGCAATGCGAAAACATTTTGGCCGACTAATTTTTACGAAAATTGCTTGTCATACAAATAATCAACCCAGTGGCTATTCAAGTTCTTCATTTTTCCGACAAATGGAGAATCAAACCCGCATTCCTCGGGTATGAAAGACTGATGAAAATTTCAAAAAGACATATATTAATACGAACTTTATGTATATGCATATATAAAAATATGGATAATCGATTTTTTTTTATTCAGGCTTAGTATATGAACAGTGTCAATTTAATCAAGATTGATTGTTTTTTGACCGTTCAGTACATACATTATTATCTGAACATTAATAATTTATCTTATTTATCAGAGTTTAGGCTTTATTTGCGTATTATAGCTTTTATAATAAATCCTTACAACACCAAAAAAATTTCATCTCCATATCTTCTATGGCTATATTGATTGGTGGATAAATCAACTGTATTTGTTTATAAAATACTTTATTCTTACGATAATCACAGTCATTTATTTGGAAATGATAATTTAATATAGTGAATGCATGATGAAAAGTAAAAATCATTTACGATAAAAAACAATGTGTAAATATATATTTTAAAAATTAAAATTATCCAAATTGGTAATTTATTTACTTCCCTCTGCATTATTATATACTGTGTACACCACTGGTCTAATAGATACGGGGTCAAAAGTCAGGTCAGCGTTTAATTAATACGTACATCAAATTTGAACATTTATGGTTCCGCCGAAAGCAATTTACACGACCGTTCAAAATTTAATGCTGTATTTTCCTTTGTAAGAAAATAGCATGAATTTATCAATGAATTATATTATTTATCACACGAAGGTTTATTTAAAACTATCAAGGCTATATTTATAAAATTATTTGAATACAAATAACCTAAATTTATAAATATTTACTATGTTTATACAAATCACAAAGTGTTCTATTAAGACGCACTGAAATTTTCATTTTAAATTAGATGAAATATTAGCAAATTAGGAAAGGAATTATTTACGGAGATGTAAACGATATTAAATGATTCAATTGTATATTATGCAATATCTATAAAAGCCAAGTAAAATGGAAAGATAGAAGAATCTATTAAAGATATTACAGCATGGTAGTTAATCATCTTTGATGTTTATGTTATTGAAGTTTTATTTTAAATGTCAGCATAAAAAATATTAATATGGTATAAAGATTAAAAGTGGTGTTAGTGAGTATACTTAAATAAATTAAACATATTCCATATACGCTTTAAGATTTGTAAAATATTTATTTGTTCGTAATATATATTGGTGCTGATTTTCCATGCACCCAAAACCTGCACTTGTATGAAAATGCGACAACTAATTATCTATAAATATAACAGATTTACACAATATAATTTAGTGTAATTACAAATATCATTATAAGTTATATTGTCATATGAATTCAATAGACAAATAACTCTCAAAATATCAGATTGTTTTTAATCTTAAAGCTTTTGAACCATGTATGTACTGGACTCATAAATATTTTTATATATTGTTCAAGTATAAATGAACGATAAAAATTAATGAATTTGCTATTTAATACGTAACATACGAAGAAAACGAACTGTACGCTAACTGTTACTGTATAGCAGGAAGTTTAAATAAACAGAAAATTTGTATTTGTATTTGTTGTATTAGCCCTCAACCAACAACACAATATCCATCCACATATAAAAAAATGTTGCAGGATGAATGAATCAAAATAATTTTAACAGCAGTAATAATAGTGTATTGCTTACTCCACGTATATATCGTCACCGTTAAGTTTTTTTTCGCAATTTGAAAGTTTAAGGGAGTTACACACGCTCATGTTAACTTGCGTAAGTACGCATGAACGACCATAAAAATACAATGACTATATTAAAAAAAAAATGCAATATTACAAGACTGTAACTTCGTTGTTTCCGTTTTACGAACTTCACAAGGAGTGATGAAGTGAAAAACAGACTTAATTTAGTTCAGACTTGAATCACACTAACAATAGTTAGAATTACTAATTATCGATTGAATAAGCTTACTATTATTTTCATTTCGTTTAATATTTTATCACCAACATTTTTCAAATAATAAAATTATGCGTATTACTATTTTAATTTCATTTTTTAATACAAACTATTAACTTTCACAACCCACAGTGCATTTTGTTGGTAAAATCGAGGATTTTAATAATAAGCAATAATAATAATCGAAGCATCCCATATTAATGAATGGGTTATTTGTTATTTTATAAGTCGGTAGATGGCTGTTCTTATTGTTTATATTAAATACGCGTAGGGTTACTTAAAATTAGAAGATGTTTCCAGGAGAAAAAATAATGGTCACATAAAAATGATTATGCATGCAAACTTAACCCTTTGAGGAGTATGCACGTACCGGTACCTACGTGCTCTCTGTCGCCTTATTTTCAAAGCCATTCTTTTATTTTTTTATAAAATGCTTTTAC
>JAGVSQ010002474.1:0-20189 GCA_022683975.1 Rhyacophila evoluta | reverse complement strand
TATATACTTATAGATATAAA
The DNA here is from genome assembly GCA_022683975.1 of Rhyacophila evoluta. Classification (NCBI taxonomy): domain Eukaryota; kingdom Metazoa; phylum Arthropoda; class Insecta; order Trichoptera; family Rhyacophilidae; genus Rhyacophila; species Rhyacophila evoluta. The sequence continues at coordinate 20,169 of JAGVSQ010002474.1, read as the reverse complement.
TTACTAAATTATTTAAAGTAAAAATCTCATAAATTAATACCAGTTTATTTTATCAACTGACAATTAATTTGCTGGATGGAAATTACTTCTTTAATTTAAGATAATAATACATAATTACAAATCATGGCAGTGGCATAGCTACCAAGGAACAGTTGGAGCAGGCTACCAGGCATACAAATCAAGGGCATCACAAAATATTATTGGTGGCACAAGTAAAGTAAAGTTAGTGCAAAAGCTAAAAAAAACAAGAATCTACAATTCCTGGAAAGAACTAAATAAATTTAACTAGCGTGAGAGCTAAGTCACACTACAGGCCGCTGAATTTGTAGCTACACTACTGAATCATGAATGAGATATCATCGAATAAAAAATGAATATTTTCTTACAGTAATATTATAAAAGTCAAATTTTACAGCTTAGTAATAAGAATTCTGGCTAATTTAACAAAAGCACTCTTACATTGATTGGCGGTGGCAACTTGTTGAAAAATATTACAATTACCTGAACTTTACATATTAAATTGATAAATTACCGAGTCCAGCATCTCGTCAATTGCGGAAGAATTATTATTAAATACATCAGCATTCGCAAAAAGCAGATTTTCATCCAAAGTATCCTCTTTCTCCTTATTTTCTCGATGCTTATTGAAATTCTTATGAAAAGACTTTAAATCATTTGGTAACGATTTTTGCAGATGATTATCTCTGGCCGTTGCTGAAATGACCGGTTTCGAAGGAATGTTTATAGATCTGTCACTGTTTTTATCTCCTGTAGATGATTCCTCATCATCAAGTGCCTCTTGAGAATCAACACCATTTGAATCATGATCAATAGTGAATTTGAATAGACCACTAGAAATGCGTACCTTCCTCTGAAAGTGATCATATATGTATATAGTGGAATACATCTCAAATGGCTGATTGGAGTCTAGCTCACAATTTATTATCTTTGAAACATTTGATAGTTTTATCGAATCACGTTCATTATTTTGAGCCATATTGATACGAAGTAACTTTCTTTATTAAATCCAGATGTTACAGAATACTGCTTAAATAACTGTAAAAATAAAGATAGCATATATTTTATTATGCAGTGAAATAAACTAGCAGAAAAATTTAATTCAACTGTAAAATTTAATTTTAAATCAATTCAGATAACATTTTCTTATAAATTAAAAAAATTTTAAATTTCAAAACTTATTTTATTCAATTGTAAAAGACAGAATCATTGTTAGTAACAGATTTAGGTTCAGTATTCATAGAAGTCATCTTAAAGATGCCACAGTTGACTAGAAACTTCATATAAATTTGTACAAATTTGATACAGGCGATGAGTATCATCAATGAATCTTATTATTCTTTACTATTTAACATATTATTATGGCAGTAACACAGACAATCGTAATTTATAGAATGAAAATTAATTTTATCATTAAAAATTATCATTTATTTTATAAATATTCAGTAAAAAGCATTCACCATATCATAAAAAACATTACTACATCTGACGCATATACACATTTTGACATAACATTCATAAATTACTATTGATTTTGCAATCTTATTCTGTAAAGTTTAAATTATGCTACTCAATGATGTTTTAGAAAATGCCATGAGTGTGGAAATATTTATTGATAAATAAAACATAATTCAACAACAGTTTTACTAGCGCAAAAGCTTCTGAATTTTGTAGACTATTCATGAAAGTGCAGATAGTTAACCAGTATATAATTAAATTCACTTTTAACTAGTTTATAACATCTTTATTGCAATGAAGTGAAATCCAGAATTAATGAATAGCATCACAAATTACATTATATTTTTTAAAGTTTCTTAGAATTGATTTTTTTTTTTAATTATGTATATATCTAAAATTGTATTTCTCTTATAGCCTTAGCTTGTTTTTGATAATCAAACCATGGTGTGATTGTTATCCCTGAACAACTCATGAAAAATACTATAATAATAAAATTAGGATTAAAAAGGATTAGAAATACCATTTCACATTAATTATTCATTGTTATCTGTCGTTAACTGAACTGCACACAATCTAAATTTTAATAACTATTTTTAATCAACACTTATTTCATATCAAAGATAATCATATCTTAATACCACTGTTTTTAAACTAATAACGGTCAAACACGTTAATGACTGCATACTGTTGTTAATCTTTATAATTGTAATTAGCATTTACTTACGGTTTTAGATGTGCAAATTTATTTAAAAAGCTTGCAATCCAACTTGAAATTACACAGTGCAAGAGCCAAACCATCTCCTATGTGAGGTATTACTGTAATGATAATTAACATTGGACATAACAATCTACTATACATACTTGCTTGGTATTCTTATTGTCACAATATAAATATTTTATTCTTATTACCTACATATTGGTTAGAAAAACTTCTAATTTTACTAGCAACACAAAAAGTATATGTTTTAGAGAAAAGAAAGATCATCGAAGGAAATTTACATTTTATGTTTATTTAAAAATTCTATATTATATGTGATATCTTTGTACTCTTAATAGTTTACATTTGTTTCTACTTACCGCACATAAATTTAATAAAGAAATGAAAATCAATGAATGGAGTTTGTGGAAGATAAATAAAAATAAAAAGTTTACTAGGGTGATCAAGGGTCTTGTAAATGTTAATACGATATTTATGGTGTATTCTAATAGTTCTAGCTTGTTCTTCCTTAAAAACCCCTTTTCAAACTTTATAAATTATCCATTCAACAAGCAACAAAAATTTGGCGGTAATATCCCAGCATAAACAATTTTCGTAGGTTGTTTTCTTTATAGAATTTCAATTTTTATAATATATATATTTGATACTCGACTTATCATTATACTCATATACTCGATTCAACATATAATATGATTATAGACGACTGAATCGGATTGCCATCATAAATGAAACAAGAAAATATTATTATTTTGATATTGTTGAGAGCCAATGGTCAAATATATTTGTGATTTCACGGTGAAATCTGTCAAAGTATCTTTTCTATTTATAATCTTATTTTTTGTCATATAATTATAAAACTCGCGAGATGTTGATTTCAATAAAACTATGGATATCAGACGAAAAGAATTGTTTATTTTTTTTAATTTCTTCGAATGAAATAAATAATAATTGTCTACGTTCAAAAGTTTATTGCAGTGCTGCCAGACTGCTATAAACTTTTGCCACTTTTTTCTGGTTTAGAATTTTGGCCACAGAGTGACAATCGTGACCAAATCAGCAAAAGTAGCAAAATTTGAGCGGTTTCAATAATAAAATGAAAACGAATCGAACAGGGTTTTTTTCATACAAAAATTAGCAGAATAGTCGCAACACCTTTTAATACTTAATATACCACTGTAATATTATTACAATAATATATCGGCAAAATGACTAAATAGGCATAATAAATACAATAAATAGTTGGTAGCAAAATCTAGTGAAATTGATTAATAGCGGCGGGTAGCTAAATTTGATCGGACTAGTAGCGAGATTTCTCATTTAATTGCTGGCAGTACTGATTTTCAGTGACAGCACTGACAGTTATGAACTTTTCATGTTGTCGATTATTATTTTTAGATTGTTATATATTTTCAACAGGCGTGAAAGTTTTTTCATTAAGTAAAAATGGATTGCGAAAGCGTTGTTGGAGACTGGATTAAACACAGACTCCTAGGATCCGGAAGTTTCGGTGTCGTGTCGTTATGGCGTAACATTAAATCAAATGAAGAACTTGCTATCAAAATGTGTAAATGGGCCGACGAAAATATACTGACTGCTAAACACAAGGAAAGATGGACGAAAGAAGTCGAAATGATGAATCTTATCAAGAACAATAATATCGTACGTACTATCGAGCTACCAGACGAACTTAAACTCGGTTTAATGCCTCTTAATATCTCAAAGTTACCTATTCTTTCTATGGAATATTGCAGCAAAGGTGATCTACGACAAGTCCTTAATCAACCTGAAAACAGTAATGGATTACCAGAAATCGAGGTACGCTGCATTCTCGGCGACATGAAAAATGCCATTAACTATCTTCATAATTTAAAAATCACTCATAGAGACCTCAAACCGGAAAACATAGTTCTACAAATAGTGAAAGAAAATCCAGACTCTGACTCTACATTGAAAAATCATAATATAATTTACAAACTTATTGATTTAGGGTATGCTAAAGAGATAGATTCAAATTCTGTCTGTGCTAGTTTTGTGGGCACTCTTCAATATCTGGCTCCTGAATTGCTTTATAGTAAGACTTACAGTAACACTGTAGATTATTGGTCTTTTGGGCTAGTAGCGTTTGAAATAATCTGCGGAATCCGTCCATTTCTTCCAAATATGGCACCAGTACAGTGGATGACTCACGTAAAACGGAAATCTTCAGATCAAATCTGCGCTTGTGAATTACTGAATGGTGATATTGAATTTTATACAGAAATATTCAAAGAAAATCAGATCTCTACTTGCCTGAAGACTTTGCTGGAGAAGTGGCTAAGAATGGCCTTAGAATGGGACCCTAAAAAGCGAGGTCATTCTGAAGAAGTTACGTGTAAATCTGTTAAATTTGCTTTACCTGATGATGAGCCACCAAAAAATAGCTACATAGAAATATTTAGCATTTTAGAAACAGTACTCAAAAAGAAAATATTAATAATATTTTCAGTACGCACGTACGAATTTCTGAGTTATGAGATTGATGAAAGTACACTGTTTTCAACTGTGCAAGGATGGATTGAACGCGATACTAAAGTTGAAATGAATAAGCAGATTTTCATTTCGAAAAATTTACCGGGTGAAGTCGACTTAAAAGGTCTAGCGCATATTCATTGGAATGAAAAATTATCGGTGATGCTTTATTTCTATCCTTCTGATTGTTTAATATATGAAAATATAAAGCCAAAACTTCCACAGCGAGTTAGATATTGCTTAGAAAATGTTAAGCTCAAATATCCATATTCTCACTTGCTGGCAATTTATTCAAACAGTTTGCATTTTATAACCGCTGAAAAAAGACTGTACGAGACTTTGATGAAGGCATATATGCTAAGAATTGAGTACTTGAAGGCTGAAATACGTAAATTATATCGTAATCATAGTGAATCCGAAAAAAGCATGTATAAACTAGCTGAAAAGACTGCATTGCTGAAAAGAATTTTACAGACAGATGAAAAACAAATCAAAGAATTTGAACTGGAGAACAATGTCCCACAATATATAACCGAATATAAATCTTGGTCAAATAAAATCAAGCCACTTTTTGATAATGTCGATAAATTAAATGAAGCATGGTCACAGCTTACTGTTAGACTTCATTCTGTTGCAAGACGTTCTAATGAAATTCATGATGCCGAAACCAATCTCAAGTTTTGTTCAACCGAATTTGCTGATATTCATGCTGTAACTTACGCTCTTGTTGCTAAGATTCGTAATATTCCTAAAGAAAATCGAGGCACTCCACAACCTTGCTTGGACGCAGTAAAGGTTGTTTATAAATGTCTTAAGATAAGAGATAAGCTGTTATATAATTCACAAACACAACAGCTTGTACAAAAAATCATGGATATTACCGTAGAAACTGATAAAATGAGCAATTTAATCGTAAGCGCTGGAATGAATGGTCAAGACTTATCAGAAAACCTTTTAAAACTCCTAATAGAGAAAGAAGAAATGATGTGGAACTTTTTAAAGAATGCCAATTCATTATATGCAAACCCTAATACACTTCCATGTACCATTAATCAAGTAAATAAATCTGAGACCAATTTTAGAATCGGAGATGCTGTTCGAAGCCCAAAAGTCATCAAAGAATCAAATACTCATGTCAGAGACGTGGCTACATTGGAAACATTGATCAACGATAACATGAGTTTGCGTTTAACATCGGAAAACTTCTTAAAGACAACATACCTAAACAATAAAGCTATGCATGAAGAACTTTTATCTAGTTTTCAATACTAGTTTTTTTATTTATGCTTTAAGTGTTAAGCTCTAGTCCACTTTTTTATTTTTGTATAGATATTTACTAACTTCAAAAATTAGTGCCACATTGACACAAATATAGGTAACATTAAATATAAATATAATTTTCGTTATACACACCATTGAAATGAATCAATTTTATCAGTCAATAAATAAATATAATTATTTTGCAAGTTTGTTGTGAATTATAGAATATCAATCGCAATTCAAAAGAGGAAGCTTATCAAGTTAGTTCAACAATTTTCTGCTTTTTTAAAATTGTCACCTTTTCCCATCATCCACCCATCCATGCCCAACCATAATAGAGTTCTAAAAATAAAAATCATGCATACTAATATAGACCTATATCATGGGATGTTGCTCCTCGACACTAGTACTTTGAAAAGTGCTCAACAATTTAGCATATGATCCCACATAGTGAATGGTGAGAAGATAAAACACATTGTGTTATATATATTTCAATCAATGTGGCAGTGTACTGAATGTCTTATGATTTTACTAACAAGTTACAACTAACAAGGAATTTGTATATTAAATTGTGAAATATTGTAATGTTAAACTGTTGTTGTTTTTTAAAATATATAAATTATTTTAATAATATAAATAACTTATCATTTGAATTCTATTTGAACCATTAATCTCCATCCATATCACTTTATTTATATATTTTATACTTACACTTGACTTTTGATCTATGGGACTAGAGTAAATTGCACTGTGAAATATAAAGAAAAAAACATTCAACTGCTCCGGTAATTTAAACCAATACATACCGTGTATAAAAATATATTTTGGGAAACATTATCATGCACAAAAAGTTTTATCATTGCCATACTGAGAAGCGCTAAGTAGACCACTTTTACATTTTTCTATTAGTGGAATGTAATCTTTGTCTCCTTTTTATAAGCTTTTATTTATCTTATGTGATTAATAAAAATTAACATATTAAAATAAAAGATGATAAATTTCATATAAAAGATTTATTTAAAATTCATCTAAGATTTACAAATAGTCTTGAATAACAAATATACAAAACAAAAAAATCAATTTAGAATACGGAAAAAAAATGCAAGCATAATGAAACTTGCAATTGTATATTTGGATTTCGATAAAAAAATACTGATTAAAATACAATTTATAGTTTCATAGACATTATGAAAAATAACATGTCCTGTCATTAAAATTATTCTAAAATCTATATTCATCAACCATAGATTTGTCTGTTGCTTCATTATAGAAAAGCGCCTGATATACAACACAGAATCTAATATATTGTAGTTTTACAAAATGACTTCAATTAGTAGAGGAAAACTATGCAAAATATCAAAATGGACAACTACATAGACATTTTGTGAAATTACTACAATAACAGCAGGCGTAAAAAGCAAAACTGTACCCTACTTAACACTTTCATGAAATAATTAGTGCTGAATATATTCTTCTTTAAATAAATTTTTACAGCTTAACATTTCAAATTGCAATAAATTTTATATAATTGCAACGTAAACTCGCAAATGCAATGACATCAAACCAAAAAAGGGCACTGTAGCAGTTTTACTCTTGCTGTTAGTATATATTTATTATGTGACAAGACAATTAAAATAGCTGAAAAAATATACAAGTTAATCTATAAAATAACAAATCAATAAAAATATTCAATTTCTATTAAAAGGAATATCACTAAGTAAATATCAACCCAATGAATTAATTATCGAAATAACATTTTACTAAATTCCAATGAATTCGGATAAAAAAATCATTTTGTCGGGCTAAGTTGGCAGCATGTACGATTATGCCATCTTTAAGCGCACAACTAAAAACAATATCAGGCACTTTTCCATAGTTTCACCACTGATTTAAACACTTTTATTAAGAGCGGAGTCCCCATATGAGCTTTCATCCACCAATATTTTAACCTCTGGCGAGATAATATCTTCCATTACGGGGGCACCTTCTTTGGGTTCAACTTTAGTTTGTACCTTGGGATACCTATTGTCTAAATTATTCACTAATTGGTGGAACAAACTTTTATCTAATGTTTTGTCAAAGGAAATTAACGTTTTGTGATCGTCAGGCAACGGAGGAACAATGTCCGGATTCTTGTCAAAGTCATTCTGCCCATTTGCATCTTTGATGTAATGAATCGGGTAGTGATTCTTTAATTCGCTGAGGAGACGGAAACTATCTTGACAAACTGTGCATCTGTAAAGAGAACACTCATTAAACCATTTTGAAAGTAGACAATATACTATCAGATTCTGATGGTAACAAAGTTCGTGGAATCACAGGAAATATTTCATTTTACTGATATTTTGCTATGCTACGTGTGTGTAAATTATTTACTAAATTATGAATGATTCGGTTGAACAAAACAAGTTTTCCTGGAAATTTTATTACTTTCTTATTCATTACAAAGAAATTGTAAAGAATAATCTTGACAGATTTTTGTCGTGGTTCCCCTTGCTAATTCTTATAGGATTAGTGAAAAAATTAAGAATGAATGTCATTGGTCGCCAAACACATTAATCAAGATGCCAATATTATCAAAAACTATGAGTCTTAATAGTTTCCGGCTATTATAATTATTTTTGTATTAATTGAAATATTTCAAGCAATGTTGACTGTTCCCAAAAGTTCAAAATTTCATTGGCTATTTTACAAAAAAATATACAAGCTTCAGAAAGCAGTGTCAAAACAATATGTTTATATTACATCTAAATTACAGGCTTAAAGATAAAAAACATAAAATTACTGCAAATCAAAATAATTATCTCACTTGTATATATTATCTCCAATGTGGGATCTGGTGTGTTTAACGAGGTCATTGCTTTGCGTGAAAGCTCTCTCGCAATATGTACATTTATATGGCTTTTCGCCTGTGTGTATTCTATAATGCCGCTTCAAGTGGTCCTTACAAGAAAATCTGTAAAACAATAAACATTATGAAATCAATTACATATTGCAAATTACAGACATCAATATCACTATTGTTTTACAGAAGGATCTATTTCAGAGTGATCAAGCTTTTGCATACGTGTACATTATTTTTCATGTGTCATTGTGACTGTCAATAGATATTTTTTAAATCTCCTTAGATTCCCAGGAATTTTATTTTAAATTTCTCATTTTCTAGGGTGAAAATATTGAAATACTTTCAGCTCACCTCATACTGCAGACATCACATTCGTGTGGCTTCACACCAAGATGTATCAGTTTGTGTTTCTTGAGCGAGTTAGGTTTTGTAAAGGCATGCCCACATGTATCACACACATACGGATGAGCGCCAGTATGCGTTCCTACATGACACGTCATTTGTCCTAAAAAAATTCAATAGAACATCTTTATCATTTTGAAAAAATAATAGAATACAGTCTTTAATACAGATGGTACTAAAAGGGTAAAAATGAAGGCACATTTCAGGATGACAAGGGGACTCTTGCATGATTCTTCTGATGCAGTATAGCCCCGATATATACAGATAATTGTTTATGAGATATAGGAATATTCCAATATTGATAGAAGTAACAATGATTGACTTGATCTTTACCTGTCAGATATTTATCTGATTTTTGAGAGTTTACATTTACAAAGCTTATTTAAATTCATGCATATAATTGCTGAAGGTTTTTTAAATGGATAAAGTGACTGACAAAGCATTTCCTAAGTATATTTTATATGTATAGCCATGGAATTGTGAGACTATTTATTACAAAAAAGTTAATTAGATGAAGTTACCTTTAGTGGAGAATCTTTTCGGACAAAGATTACAGGAGAAGGGCTTGAGGCCAGTATGACGCATCATGTGTTGACGAAGGTTGGAGCCATTGTTAAAGCCCTTTCCGCATTGCGAGCAGAGGTATGGCGTCTCACCCGTATGAGTACGCATGTGGTCTTTCAAATTGCATAGCTGAGAGAAAGCTGAAATCAGATATACATTCAGAATAGCTATGTGAGTGCTTAATAAAAATCAAAAGTATGTACATCATAATACCCGAGTGAGAAACAGTTTAGGCAGAGGTTATTTCAGAATGGGTTGAACAGGTTAAGTGTTCACATTGAGGAGATGCATATGCCCTACTTTCGGAGCAGACATTCCATAGCATGCGTCTTAAGAATTTAATGCTCGTCAAAAATATGTGAATTTTTTATGTAACAATAGGACTTGAACCTTGAACCAGCTGTAAAAGTAAACAATGTTTACCAGCATTTTATAATAACATAATTTACAAATTATGGATCAATTTTGCTAATCTTAAAAGACCTCATATTCGCCAAATCTAGATTTAAATATATATGTTGTAGAAAGACATCATGGACATAGTGATACTAAGACTAAATCATTTTAAAATACTCAATCTTAGCCAGTGGAAAACATAGTACTGAGATTTGTAATTTTGTCTTTTAAGCTCAAAATACTACATTTTTAACATAAATTGTATGTAAATGATAAACATTTTAACTTATTACTTATTATATTACCTTTACTACAGAATGGGCAAACATTTGGTTTCACACCATTGTGTTTGTTGATATGATCAAGCAGTTGGTCCTGACGGGAGTACCGCTTGTCACACATCGTGCACTTATGCGGCTTGTCTTCCAAATGTAGCTTCATGTGGCGGTTCAGGGGATTTTTTGATGAAAACTTTTTATGGCACACCTTACAGGCAAAGTTTTTCTGTTTGGCCTTTTCTTTGTGAATTCGCATATGGCTGGAAAGCGAATGCCGAGATTCAAACACCATTTCGCAGTCTTCGCAATCGTACGATGTCGGAAGTATTGAATCTTTGTTCTCGAGCACCTGACAATCAATACCAGTGGTGTGAATAGCAACATGTCTAAGCAGTAATCCTTCTCTTTTAAACCGTTGCAAACACTGCGAACATTCAAACGGTTTAGCCTCAGCATCATGAATAGCCATGTGACGATTCAGCCCAGACAATTTAAGGAATGTTTTTTTACAGACATCACAACTATGTGACGTTTCTTTTTTTATTTTGACATTAATTTTCAAATGTCTCTCAAGTCTGGATGCTTTATAAAATTGCTTCCCACATTCTTTGCAGCTGTGAGTTGTATTTTTAGGTCTACCCTTTTTTGTTTTTTTTTTCTTTTTGACATCAGGTTTAGGTGAAGGTGGTGAATCAGGTTCATTGGCATAGTCATCATCATTGAAATTATCATATTCTTGCTTCACATCAAGGATGGAATCCACATCAGGTTCCTGCTTGATCTTTACAGGATTCTCGATATCGATGATGCATTGTGTTTTGATGAACCCTCTGAGTACGGAATCATTTCTTTCAGATTGGTTCCGGAAAGCGTACGCTGCTGTCAGGCTTTCAATACAAACTTCACATAACTTCTGTGGCAAACCGTCTTCCCGTATTACCTGTTGAAAAATAATTAATTATACAATTAAAAAGTGCAAATTAATATACAATAGATTCCACTAAGCTAACTAAAACTTAATGTAAAATTTTACACAGATACTAAAAAAATCACATTGTTTTATGTGCATGAGTGAGTATTGTTGTTTGTTATTGTAAGTACTGCCTTACTAATGAATTTTGAAAAATTTCAAGTGACCGAGCTTTTAGCTAGTCTACACTATTACCTTAAAGAATTCTAACACTTACTTATCATTTTGCATATACATCGAATATTTATTTTCTATCCGGAATCATAACGGTGAACTTTCTGTTTGACAATGTTTGATATTATTCAGCTTGTTAATACCCACTTTTACTTCTTGAGAGGGTATAATCACAAAATTCAATATTCATATTATAATAAAAAATCTTTTTAATTTTTTCATTCAAAACCCCAGCACAATTTTCACAAGCATGAACTTAACATGAAATTCTAATGAACTTATAACTTCATTATTAATATTATGTATTGCATAGCTGCCTTCGCTAACAAATACTAAAGCTTTATCCATATAACAAGGGCAATGACTGGGAATTGTATACCATTCTCATACAATCAAAATTATGTTTTATTATTGTAATGTTACGTTTGATAATCGAAAATTACCATTCAATTTTCCTATCAACCCTACTTGTGCACACTATTGCTTGTTGTATTTGATCATTTCAATTAATAATGTCTGTTCAACACAGATCTATGACCAACTTTTACAATATAACTATAATGAAAAGTATAAGATTCCTAGTAATTATTGAATACTTTATTACCTGAACAGGGGTGCAAATCATATATATATCCGCTAACGTCGTGTTTGGCTTAATTTGCTCCGTATCATCCATGGAATGGAATAGGTCGACAAGCAAAGTATCATTCTTCATACAAGATCTACATATCTGACTTATTTCATAGTCGCTTAAATTAACCGTCTCTTCGTTCATCTTGACAAAATTGTGCAATTAACCACTTCTTCGATACAATAAGGCACAGTACAAACGTGTAAAAAGTTATTATTGCATTCACGAAAATATCATTGACTGTCCAAGTGCACTCACTCTCAATTCATAAACGTCACTAGACCAACACAAAAATCCATTTTGACGCAGGACCTCTCAATTGAGATTGTTATGTTACTCTTGCGACAAGTCGTATTACAACTTTTACATTAATTTAGTGTACAAAAAAGAATATAAACTTATTAAACCATGACACCGAAAGCAACATCACTAACATTATACTACCGCACATATTACCAACGCAACAATGACATGTCGTCCGCCATTATTGTGCCAACGGAGGTTTACTTAGGTAATATTTTTTATTTTCATATTTCTACCGCTGGATTCAGCAATTTTACTCTAACTCAATACTGTCCTAAATTAACTCAAGGTAAATCAATAAATATGTTATTTTTCTAACATATATATGATAGTCTTAATACAAAAAGTGGACTGATAAAAACTAATTAAATATATTATGGATTTCCAGATATTTATGGTGTACTTGGTAACACTAACTTGCCACTGTCACTGTCAGAGTGCGATAGTAGTGAGGCTACTTTTTGATTTTTTGTTTTATTAAGAAAAACACTTATATTTCTATTTTATGCCTTTTTTGCACAAGCTTTAACTTACTGGAGTATTATACTCACTTAAAGTTGAACAGCATTTACCATTTTTATACACATAAATAGAAATGGTGAATGTTATGAAAGGAGTACTGGTGGAATGGTGAATATTATATATATTTTTTACATTAATCTTACAATATCCATAATAATCTACTAATACTAAAATAATCTTGTTGAAGTTTTGAAGACGTCTTTATTATGTTCATTTATGTTAACAAAACAAATATAAACTAATCACTGGTATGCGTCTAACAGATTATAATTAAAGGTTATTTTACACTGATGTCTACAATTAAGTTAGTCGCAGAAATTTTCCGAATTATAAATCTTACGTTAGTAGCCAAAGTTGTTATGTTGGCAACTAGAAAACTTTGATGTATTAAATGGCAGCAGGCGCACCGGGAGACCTATCAAAATCTTTGACAGCGGTAGGTTTTGCGCGATTATTGCGCCTGCTACGATGAAAAAAAAGAATAAAAATGATGGAACACTTAATAATTAGTGCACTGGCAAGCTCAGGAATACAACATGACATCTTTGACACATACATGATACCAGTGTCCAAAATAACCGAATTAAATAACGGTTATTAGGAACAGCAAAAACATTTACATGTCTATATAATCCAGATCGTCAGAAATACCGAACTGTTTGTTAAACGCACTTTCTTCTACTTGCATCTTCTTTTTGCACCAATCACGTAGAGCAAAAATATTCTCAGTCCAACGGTTAGCTGAGTCTTGTAATGCCTGTGGAATCAAAACAGTATCATTATATAAATCTTCCAAATGAATAAGTAACTACTTTGGCCCTCACACACATTACTTTTTATAATACTTATATAAAATAGAAATATAGAAAGTCTTAATCTTGAGATTAAATATATTCTGGTATTCAAAAATAACTCTTGATTGCATTTGACTATAAAAATATTCCCATATTGAGTAAATTAAAATATAATAAATTATGATATAATTATTATAATTTCACTCTGCATCCTAAAAAATGGTTTCACAATTATTTATTATCGTTCTGTTTGTAACAACAAGATAAAATAAAATCCTTCCTTGTAACCGCCACGATACCGAATCTATCGAGAAAAATAGAAAATCTGGTATTCACACTGATTTCCAAAGTGAGTTTTTCCAAGATTTCAGGATTAGCATGAGAGTACTTGGCCAGCTGCTCCTGAAGATTAGTCAAGCTGGTGCGTAACTCATCAACTTTGCAGACGACATTCGTTCTTTCAACATCGTCTTCTTGGCAACCCTAAAAAATATGTCGTAATCAATTATTACATGAAAATACAGGATATTTTAATAAATAAGGTGTTAATTTTGAATTGGTGCATGGTGCTTATATTACCATCAAATTTTGACTAAATTGATTTTACTGTATAGTCTTAGGTAAAAATGTGATTTTAATTTTGTAACTCTACTGATAATTTTTTTCGCCAATAGTTTTAAATGTTCTGCTGAGGCGTATGTAATAATATTTTTTATAAATTTGTACAATTTTTTTCACCGAATATTCTTCTTCAGACTGTGTAAGTCATTTTAATATTTGATATTTGATAATATTAAATAAAATAAAAAATTTCAGTCAACCAAACAAGATAGATTGAAATATTCATTTTTATAATAAAATCTTTATTACCTTCTCCACCACCAGTTTTTCTTTGATGATTTCTATTTTTTGTTTACACTCATACAAAGCAGCAGATAAAGCCTCTAGTTTATGCTTTCGATCAAATTTTGCTTTGCTAAAAACAAATTTAATAATATTTTGAGACATATTCCACTAATTATTTTTTATTTAATTACAAGACTTCCAAATAGATCACTTTTTATTACATGGCTCTTGCATATTATCATCTTCGTGTGACTTGCATTTATAAATGAAAAAAAATTAATACTTGCAGTATTTTTATATATCTTCAAAATTGTCATGAAACTTAAAAACATCTTGGTATACATTTTTTTTAAGTGAAGTGCTACAAGAGGGTTTTTATAAATAATGTGTTTTTGATGTTTAATATCACTTTTTGATGTCAAATAATTAAAATCAAAATGATCTATTTCTAAAACAAAATATCTTAAATATACATAAGAAAAGAAAATTAATATTCAACTAAAATATTTTGCAATAGTTAACCTTGGATATGCCCAGTAGTAAATTGATAATCCAATTTTATCGGAATCAACAATGGAATCATCTACCAATCCCTGTATTACATCTTTTACTGACTGTGAGACAATTCCTTTCTCCTTAGGAGCTATTTTTTCCAATTCCTGAAAAAAATTTAAACAGAAATACTATTTAACAATTGCAGATTCCCTATATTGAGATTAACTTTCATAACTATTTATGAAAAAAGTCATTAAGTCACTACATACTATAAACTATTATAATTTATTCCTCTAACTGAAGGAGTCATTTTTATAAGACACTCTTATATTATTTTCCAACCAATAAAATAAACAACTGACAGACAAATAGTCTTTGTGTAAAATCAATTTTGTCATATATTTCAATTATTAAGGGTTTTTACTCAACACAGGGTTCTTATACACGGAGCAAAAAACTACGATTTGTTAACCCTTTTCTATAAAAGTAAATTAAAAAGACCTGTTATTTTAAAAATATAAATAAAATATTAATATATATAGTATGTTAAATATTTACCTTAAGTTGAAAAAACTCTTTCTTCTCATAAAATAGCTCCAACATCTTGGTTCGCTTTTCATCTGCACTCATTCCTTTTCGCTTCGACATGATTACTTAAAAAAATTGATAAAGAAAAAGTTGTAATCCATGTAAATTGTATGTTCACTCATGTCAGCACTGCCTATTCAACGCATGTATTCAGATCACAATAATAAATATTGGTATATAATTTACATACAAATCAACAGTATACTAATCTTAGGAACTTCTTGAAGCAGATTTTATATAGTTACTCTAAATCTTAGCCAGCTGTTTTGCTGCTATAAAGCATCACTACAAAATACATACATTAAATGTTTGATTTTTATCAATTACAGCTTTGAAACAACTATATTAAGGAATCATTCATTTGACGTTTAGTAACCATACTAATTTTAGATACTTTTTCATTATATTGAGATTATTTTTTTCTGTGTCACATATATTATCGGTTGATGTTTTATTGTTACAGTGACCAGGCTATGAGGCAATTTCTGCTACATTTAGATGAGACCCTTGCCTTCGGCAGAAAGTTTATTCTGCAAGACTTGGACGAAACACATCTGTTCATCTCCGCTGACATGGTGGAGACATTACAGGCAAAAGTAGATGACCTCATGGATCAGATTAGTTTCCCCGTGCACGACAAAGGACAGTAAATCAGAAGTGGCTTCTGTTAAAGAATTCTTTGTAAAATAATCACATGAAAAATACGTTATTATAACACATAATTTCTCTTTTGTATTGCTGTTGATACTTCATGTAAGTATATAATGTTATCAGATAAAATAAAAGCTATTTATCTGCTAATAATCTTTCCAAGGTTCATTCAATATACATTCTTAGCAGACTTTAAAGGACAACTGTTGAATAATGATATTTAACTATATTGTATTTGTTAATTTTTTTCAACGGCTATTTCGGTTATAACACCATTATCATTAACCGTGATAAAAGTGTTAAAATACAAATCGTATTTTATAGTTAAACTCAACAATTTTTATACCGAGTTGCACCAAGTTAATTTTAATTTAATGAATTGAATTATTTTTATTTACTGCATTGTTAAAATGAGAAATATGTCTATCTTATAGAAAAGGAAGCTAGCTGTGACGTGTTTGCATATATATTAATCATTTCTATTGCATTTTCCTCAATCCTTTATACAAGAAATAAAATTAGCGGCAGATCACTCACTTATCTTACACTTGGAATCGGATAGACAGAATCCACGGTTTGACGATTAGTTTGTGGCAAGCATTAAAATGAAACCATCCTAGATTATTCAACCAATACTGTCCAGTCCTTCTCAATACCAAAGACAATTAAGTGGATGGTAGTGATATTAGAAATTAACATAAAATTTTGGAAACCTTGGTCTATGTTAATAATAAGAGACCTAACGTTTAAAAAATAAATATTTTCTAATCAGCTATGTGTTATTATTTCTTATATATTGAAAAATTTTAGTGTCATGTAATATTTCCTCATGCTTCATAAATTTCTTAAAGTAGAGCTTAAACTGAAACTAAGAAATTGTTGCACCCATTAAATGAAACTTCTAAAATCAATTTACAAGTATCTTTAAATGACATTACAATAACATGAATGAGTAGACAAACTTATTCAACTTCAAGAAATTATTATATGTGCATATTATTGACATTCAAACCTGCAAATTGAATAGTTTAGTAAAATGAACATGCTCTTACTAAATTTTCACTATATTATACAAATAGCAAAATTTTGTGATTTACCCTCTCTAGTGAAATATGAATATGTTATCTTTCAAAAAGCTAACCCCAAGACCGATAATGTTTTACAAATCGAAAAATTGAATTAGAATCTGACACCACTTCGACATATTTCAATTTGGCGCCATTGTGAACAAAATGAACAACTAAAAAATGTCAAAATGAGAAAAATATCTAGGTATACTTGAATTTTGTTATACTTGCATTCATGGAGACTGAAAATTAATTGAGCTTGAACTAAAATAAAAGTTCATTGTTATAGCTTAAAGGTTCTACTTCTATCAGTTTATTTAGTTGGGGTTATGCATGATACGATATATAAAATAAAAAGAAATAACAAAATAAACAGAAATAAAAAACATATTTTCTTAATTTTGAAGGCATTGTAAAGCAGAATTTTTCTGTTGCCATAATATTCAGATCGTAAATAATTCTTTTGAATTTTACAAATAATCATTTTCAACTACTACAAAAAAAAATTTACTTGACACTGTTAAAATAAATCACTAGTTTTGCTCTTAGGCAAATTACATTGATCGTTGTGGTAGGAAAACATTTCTTATTAACCAACTTACAATATTCTTCAGTAACTGACTTAATTTGTTTTCAAAAATATACCAAATCGTATTGATTTCTATACTGCTACAAGATTTTATTAACAACCTTCAATATAAAGTGATTCACAATGTTGAAAATTATTGATTCACCAAGAAAACATATATATTACCAGAACATACACATAATCTTAATGCTATCAAGGAAATGAGAGACACAGGGTTTCACACCAATCGAATTCTCAAGGCCCTAAAACTAAAAGCTTTTACGTGAATGGTAAAATCACAAAGCAAATTAAGAAAGGTGGGGTGAATGCAGATGTCGTTTTTCCCATACATCCCCCTTTCTTTTTCAGAAAATGCAGCCAGCAGCAACGAGATAACTCTCAATCTCAAATCGGATTTAAAAATACATCTGGAAGCACTAAGAGAGAAATTATGTAGCTTTAGAATGTACATCAGGGTGAAATGTGGACTATGTAGCAGAGAATGAGCCTCTCATTAAAAAAAATTGAACCCACTGTCGATTCTAAGAATGATTTTCACCATGAAATCAAACTTTGGTTTGGTGGAAAGAGGAAATAAAAGGGGTTTTTATTAACTATTTCCCTCATAAAGCCTTAACCCTTTGCACTATTTAAACAATTTTGGATTTTTTTAAATAATTTTGAAAACGTATAGAATATGTGCAGGAAATAGGCAATAAGTAATAACTGAAATTATTGGTGCCCACCCTAGAAAATAAAATCAGCTATGAAACTGAGAGCTCGATGACATACACCGTATAGTTTCAATTAGATACGAGGTAGGAAAAAACATGTTCTTAATTAATTTTCCTTTATTTTTAATATTAAATTAACAATTAATAAGGGCAATAAAATTAAAATAAAACAAGGAAAATTTCATAACAATATTTTCATTTAATAACTTACAATATTCTATCATAATAATAATTGACATCAGAAACAATATTTTCACAAAATACATCAGATTCTTAAAACTAAACAGGTAGACTTTTATTTACATGAGAAAATGGTCACTAATAAATACTAAGAGTTTACAATATATTCCTATTTGATACATACAATTCAAAACTGACTAGCCTTAAATTAATTATGAATAATATTCTCTCATGTACATGCACGGAATTATGTCGATCATCAAAATCAAGGTGCAATGAAAACAGACATGATTTGGACAATAAACTTTTTCTTTTTTGACAACAAATTGGCTTTTTGGGAGAACGGTAATCACCATCTAAATAAACTGAGCCATGACATAAGACTACTAAAATGATTTAACATCACATATCTGCTATATTTTAACAGCACAGATGTGAGTTGATTATGAAAAAAAATCTAGCATAATTATCACTTTTTTAAAAAGGGCATGTGATCAATTTAGACAATAAACCTTTTTCATAAACCACGTCCAGTCGCTATGTAAACCAAATGGCCACTACGCATAGCTTCTAAGATTCCTTGCTATCCATCAATTACAACGCAACCTCAATGGTCCCATTATACATATGTACTGATAGTATCTGACAGTCTCCCTCGACACTAGAATCCCACCAGTTAAAAGAAGCTCAAGGGTAAAGTTGAGGCTCTCCCAAGGCATCCACAGTAAAATTTATCACATACCTTGGAGTATGTTAAATTTTTCGAATGGATGTTTCATATTCAATTTAAGGCAAGCAAATTTTAATTAGAATCCACTTCAAACTGTCGTCAGTATTATATAGAAATTAATATGGTAAAAATATAAAATTTGGCCAACCATGATGATATGAAAACAGAGCAATAACATCTTTGCAAGCACTGTAAAATTGTGGTCGAAAAGGCTGCATTATATTGCATGCATATCCTCAAATATTGTTATGTAAGACACTTAGATTTCGGCCGCGATTTTGATTCTCATATCTTAATATTTGAAATCTGTGTGAGATCAATTTCAAAATCAAATGGAAATAAGATTATAAGGATTTTACACATCAGACGATACTTTAACCAAAATAACGTAATGACAACCATTGCAGACTTTGGTTTGTTCTTTTTATCTGCTAAAATGACATTCTTTTAAATATATTTTTAATGCTTA
>JAGVSQ010002473.1:3583-24568 GCA_022683975.1 Rhyacophila evoluta | reverse complement strand
ATGAAAAAATCGAAGCACATTTTTCAATGGGGGTGCGGAGACCTACTTTCAGATTTAAAGGGGTGCGGCACGCTTGAAAGGTTAAGAAACATTGTTGTAATGCATCCTCACAGATAGGAAATTTTCATAGAATTTCTGGCAATTCCTGATTAGCGAATAATACTCTAATATAGTAACAACGTCAAGTATCATTGAAATGGATTATTTTTATTCTTTACGAAAGTTTTTATAGAACGATATAAAAGATGCAATTACACTAATTTCTATCGATGGTGGTGGCCTTTTTGCAATGCTGCGATACCCAACATTTTGTTTCGACAGACGCAACAAAACATACAACTTAGGCAATAAGTATAACCTCGCAAGTAGACTGTACTTACTAGCTCTATACGCAATGTCTACAATAAAAACGTTGAGAAACCTTATGTTGAAAGAAAAATAAAAATTAGCAGATCTTTACAGTTTCTAATTTACATAGGTGGTATGATAAAAAAGATAAATGATAAGTACACATACTTTTTACCTTATATAGTAAAAGGTATTGCAACGCAAACATTTTGTCATTGCTTTGCTAAGCAGGTATTATAAGGCTTTCTAGATATAAAAACAAGTATTAAATTATTTCATTAAACCATTATTTGTTTATTTGCATAAAAACTTACGTAAATAAACATATTTATGTGTTCATAGAGAAATCATATTTTATTTTGAAATTATATTCATCGTAAATGTAAAAAATATTATTATACTAAAAATAAACATGTATACACGTGAATGTTACATTAATTTAAGGGTACCTATCGTCTGCTCGCTTTTCTTGTCTCATTGAAAGGGATATATCACTCTAATTTGCAAACGTTAAAGGAGAGTTTTTGTATTATTATGTACACAATAAAGTTCTATTTAACTGGCGATAATACTTTCAATATTATTATACATTTCAATTTTACACCAATTACAACGTTTCTTAACCCTACGAAAAGAATGGTATATGAATACCAAAAATTCTTACAAAATTGTCATGATCATGTTTTTCTTTAGTATATATATACGTATATCATACAGAGTAATAAGGTTATACATGAATAATTAATACCAAATCTTTAACTGCAACTATGAGGAGATACTTTTAAAAAGATCCTGAAATTGAAAATAGCTATTATTGCAATTGCCAACCTACCCAGTAATAAAGATGCAAATTTAGAACCGAAGAAAATATTATATTAGAAGAGCATTTTTTGAGAAAACCCAATTTATATAAATCACAATTAATTATGTATTATCATCATCATAAATGAGTCAGTCGCTGAACGTGGCAGTATATCGTTCTAAAGTCATGTGCTAAACTTTCATAGCTGCACAAAAAAATAATGTCCCTACGTCCAGGACATGGGTGTCAATTGGTTGAAAAAATTTAGGGAAAATAAACTTTCAAAACAAATCATCACGTATACCTAGGAATGGAAATAGTAAAAAATAGATATAGTATTCGGATATAATTTTAGAATGCATCGAAATATCAAATGAATAGAATATCATGTATAATTAATTATTCATAGATATAACGAAATTTTATTTGAATAATTTTTCTTCTTAGTGTATAAATGCCAACTCAATTAAAAAATTAGAGGTGAATATTATATACAATAAAAGTCGAACGTGAAAAGGCAATCCTTATTAATAACAGTGTATCCATTCTCGAGTATATATATATATTCATTACATTTATAATAATTGTTGAAAATATTGTTCTTTCACGATAGAATGATGCAGAGATTATGTCATTCCCAGGCTTAAACATTTCCATTATATCTCACGTACAATCAAATACCTGAATTAAGTAGGCAAGTACAACTGGAAATAATAATTATTGCTTAGTAGCGATACTACCTATTTAGCTGTATCTTTCCGACACATTCCGAAGGTTATAGCAATTTCATTTTATATCCCAGTACTAATTTTTATTTAAATATTGCACATTCACAGATGATGTGCAACTAATTACTGACACAGTTAAGATTTAAAACCATTCACATAATAATAAATTATCTATTCATTATATTAATTTGTCACCCATTCTCGCCATTGGGAGTCGTGAATTATCATGTAATCGAAACGAAAAAACGCAAGATGTCCAATGGGTCGACAATAGATCCGCGTGACATACTACATCTCAAGAGAATGTAGACAAGTTTGTAGAGATCAATATTTTCTTTATTATATATGCTAATATTAGATATAAATTTCTCAAGCGTTTGTGATATTAACACTTATAAAGGGTTAGTATCTTATATTGTTTCGTAGTTATTTTTCTGTAATGTGGACCATAAATGAAATATGTATACATCATACCTATGTGATGTTAGACACGATTGGTTTAAGAACGGTTTTGAAAGAAAGAAAGAATATAGATAAATTATATCAGAAAAACATTATCTCGAGGACAAATATTATATTAAAATGATGTGCCTATTCTACACTAAATAATAATTTGACTTGAATCAACGTGGATTAAAAACTCTACATATAACTTAATACCATTGGTTAGGTAAAATAATGATATGTATCGTGATTGTTGTTTTCCATAAACCGCCTCCAATGTAGGGAGTACCTGATAATTAATGTTGGGCTGAAGCGTCAGAAAGGTAGTATATATTTTACATTGAAGTTTTTAAGTAACTATATAAATTTTCACGACGTGATTACATATCTTGACATAATAATTTCATTAAATACATTTTTTATTCGTCCAGGGGGATTGAAACCGTTACCCGCGATAAACACGCGTTTATCAATTTTGGTAATCAGATGAGAAACGGACCTAATACCAAGAATTTATTCAAGATTTGATTTTTTAACAACGGTTATGACAGTGAACTGCAATATAGAAGGCAAAAGTTATACGGTGGATACGTTTCAGGCAATACCATGTCAAAAAGTATACTAAAATTTGAAAAAATAGTGGGAAGGTATCCTTTTATAACAATTGATGGATATAAAAAATAAGATTCATTATTGTTTATTATATTTCAATTTCAGATAGTACACGAATCTGTTAACGAACAATTAGTATGAGATCGCTTTCATCACTTGAGATATCCAGAGCCTATGTAATATTTCTTTAGTAGATTTAAACAAAAAAAAATGCAGGTTGTGGCAGCGTGTAATTTTGGAACCGTTTAAAAAGAGAGTTCGGTATATCATGCATTTACACTAAATGTATCATACTATTAAATGAAATACTGTTAAATAGTATTTATAATAAGTCACAACATTTGTAATGTTTTATGACGGATATAGGACACAGAGAAGAAAGATAAAAGGATTTTATAAATATATATTTTTTATAACACAGTATTAAATATTATTTTAAAAATTGCAAAAATAGCAAATAAGTTTTAAGTGTACGAATGAGCAGATAGTATATGAAATTGTTAGGACGCTCGGGTCATGCAAATACATTATGATGATGCCAAAAATCTTAGTCAAACACCCGACCGAGTGCAGTTTTTTTGTTTATTGCGTTTAAAATGCTATTATAAAATGCGAAGTTTTCATTTCTTTTTTGGCACGTGACCAAATGGTTATAAACGTAAAGATATTATGTATAATAGGGGGGCTCAGTTAACAATTATGACAGCTTCGTAAAAATACATTTGATGGCGTCACATACCTAGAAAAGAATGGAACTGTTTCCCGCAACTTATTATATATGAGAATAATGACATCAACGAGAGCACTGGTGTATTCAATATTACAGAAGGGCCCGTGAGTAAATAGTATTTTTCTTTAGGCTGTTATAGACTTGCCAAAACCACTGATAATGTGGCATCACGATAAAGTGCTTTGAAAAATTCATTCTTTATGAAGTAAGAATAAATTTATTAAGTGACTCTCACAGTTCACGATTGATTAAACTGATTAAAAATAATAATGATAAAATAATAAAAACAAATAAACTAGTAGTAATGACAATAGATATAATACTCATTCTAATTCGACGGCTGATTGGGAAAACCTAAGCTTTTGTTAATTATGCAGCTGATTAAAATCTTTAGAATCTTACAAAATTATAGTAACTATGGATTTTAAATTATTTTGAGATATATAATAAGTATTTCAACGTTTTTCTAGTCCTATTTTGATAGTCAAAGATTTAGTAGGGAGGTAAGGGACAAAGAGGTTTTGTCATCAGCTGATTACTGAATTACGAATGCGATAACTTGGGATAGATCCTAGACTCACTCCAATCTTCTCATTCTAATAAGAATATTTTCGTATTTGACATAATAAACGTCATCTACAAATCTATCCAGCCAGAATATTATTGGTCCTACGCTCACACGCGCATGATCTAACCGAGGCACTCAACCAATTTTGAATGAATGGGGTACTTTGACATCTCCATATAACCCGTATTAAAGAAATATATCAGATCCATTATGAATAAAGAATCATCTTTAATTTACACCAAACGACAATATAATATTCATGAACCAAACAAACTTCTTTTAATCATCTACTAAAACGTAACAGAAAAAACTCATTTAAATTGTAACATAGAAAACTATATTTAGGCAAATGTCACAGAATCACTCTTGTCATTAGCAGTGAAATAGCTATATATTCAGCACCCTGGAGCAAGACAAATCGTTGCGCCCCCTATGATTTCTCGTTTTTTTTAGTTCTCACGCTATTTAATTTTTTACTTCTTTCCAGAAATTATGGTTTCTTGGTTTTCAGCTCTCACGCTACCTTAAAATTTTTACTTCCAGCCAAAAAAATATTATTTCCAATTTGCGCCCTCTGTGATTCGTGCGCCTGGAGCAGTTTTCTCCAACTGTTCCTCGGTAGCTACACCACTCGTCATTAGTTAGGTGACTTCTCATATTAATGCAAATCACGAATATGCATGTTTTATAATGTAATAAATTAGTAATGCTTTAAAACTTTAGATATATATAAATGTATTTAACAATAATAAGGTTTCAGCTGGCTTGAATAAATAAAAAATAATCATAGTGAATTCGAATTTCATGTTTTGCATTTTAATAAATTAATGATTATACATTTTAATTGCTTTAATTATCTCGTTGGAATACCTATGGACGAAAATAAACGAGAAATAGATCCGATACATAATAAGCTTTTTAAAATGTTAGGAAACTTTTCATCAATCACTACAAAAGTTTTTTAAAGTTGAAATATCATTTGAATTCTAGAATAATCCAGATGTGAAGCTAATTATATTATATAATAGTACAATTAACAGAAAGCTAATACACATATGCTGTAGTTATATTTTTAAAGTTTACTGTGAAGATTGATCAAGAAAAAATCCGTAAATTATATGCCGTATTCTAGTTAGAAAAAAAATCAAATCAGAATTTATTTTCATAGTACTAATTCTTTATGTTTAACTTGTTTCTATGAAGATATACATACTCACACACCTGAAGTACACTTACTAAACATATTACTTATATTAAGGCTATTCGAGTATGTATAAGAACAAACTTCACATTTGTTTAATTTATGTTGCACCGAAAATAATATAAGCCTATCTATGTGTACATAAGTATATGAAATAAATATAATTAGGTGTATATTATTTAGCGTAAAATATGATTTAAAAGATATGCCTAGTAATTAATTTTGTTTTCTCTGCGTGTTTCCCACAACTATTCGGCTTGTGTGGCGTTAAAAACAGCGATGGTGTTGGGCAATGATCAAGAAACCGCGAGCCGCAGGAAGCCGCTCTCTTCCACTAGGAAAGACCTTGGGTTAGAATGCCATACCACCGAACGTTGCAACAAGAAAACGCTCACTATACGTCAGTTCACACAAACTGATCGATAAATGTTTTTAATTTATTTATTATACACTATCCACACTACATAAAAATACAATATCCGCTAAAGAGTCGAGGCCATGGAAATAGAAGATGAATAGTTAATAGAATAATATATGGTTTTATCATTAAATATTTTTCAGCCATCCAACATTAGTATTGATAATTTAAAAACCCCGTTTCTATTATAATGAATCTTTATTCTGTACGCAAAGCATAACTATGAATTTTCACAATTTGAAAGCTTGTAATTTAAGATTTTTTCTACGGGAATTGATTATAAGCTAATTGCTCGACGCATAAATTAATACATGTTAGAATTATTCGGCAACGATAGAATTCGACCCAATAACTTCCGGCACCAAAGTGGGTACGCCAAACGCTAAACACTTGACCACCGGAGGTACGATATTTGAAATGTATCTAATTAGTAATGACACAAATAAAATATGTTCTTATTGCAAAACGCCACCGACTTAAGCTAAAGTGATCGACTTCATGATTCTATTAATCGGACAACTTTCAATATAAAATTTGTATTTGTAGCGTAATTTATTAACCCTTTATATGTATCTTTACGAGTTGTGTACTCACTAGGAACCATAATGTTTTTACAATTTTGTTCTCACAATCTCATACTATAATATTACTAACATGTCGTGAGCATAAAAACGTGAATTTAATATTTTCCATTACTCATATTATAATCTGATAGACTCCTCGTAAGTATTGTCTGTGCGATTACGATACACTAGCTACCGCTTCTTAAATTTAATATTTTAATCCTAAGATATCACAAAAAATGCAAATATTATCACTAGTGGCAAAGCTATAATTTTTTTTCAAGTAATGCATTCAATATCTACTTTAAAATATAAAAAATATTTTCCAATTAACCATATAATATATTTATATATATATGATACGCATGTTGAACTGATGAAGTTCCTATGACAAGTCGTGTATAATAATTTATTGTTTTTTTTTATCAATCACACTTGGCCTATATGACTTTAATTTCATTATGAATAACACGAATCTATATTTTCAATTAGTTTGCATCTAAATGAAACATATACGTGTGCTGCAGGTAAACTAGTTTGAAATGCTTTTTATCGAACCAAAGCGATGTCATTTTATTTGCATTTAACTAACGCCTTTTGAAACTGACACCGAAAACCTTTTAAATGACTTTCAGCGATTTAAACGCCAGTGAGTTGGAAGGAAATAACTAAAGGTAAAACCTGTTTTCTGACATATGATAACAGGCAAAATGCAGCAGTCAAAGCAGAATACGTTAAATTAGTAGTTTTCGTTATTTGACAATTGTAAAAGTAAGTTATACCAAAATTATTTGATATATATCAATAATAATATTATGATATTCCCCCGATATCGAATAATACTATACATTATCAATAGGCCACACACAATAAAGTATTCAAGAATAGCATAAAGATGTAACTGTATTATTGTCCAATGAAACCTATTCTTTCTACCATACTATAATTATAATTCAATAAAATATACAAATTCTGAACAAAAAGTGAACGACAGCACACCCGAAAAAATATGTATGTACTATTTAGTATGCGTTTTTGAAATCACATATCGTATGTTTTTATGAAAAAATCTTGGATACATTAAATAATTATGCCAATAACTCAAAAAATCGAATAAAACATCGTATAACAGATCAAATTTAATATAGTGCATTTTACAATACGTGTATGGACTTCAAATTATGATTAATCAATTGCGGTTTCATGGACTGTTTCTACCAGTGTCACTATTCGATGAACATGTTATCTATGAAGTGTACGAAACTTGTTGAAAATTTTAGTTATTAAGATTAAACAATATTTATCATGTGGTTGTTTTACAAGATTAGCAGAAATGAGTTAGTAAACGAACTGATGAAAGGTGAATATAAAGAATTACGTTTTCTTGAGATTAATTTTCAATTACGGATTTTATGATATCTTAGGAAAAACAACTAAGCCCAGTCAAAATTATTTTCCTGCACGGCTTATTGATTGGTATTAAATATAATAATATACTTAGACGAGAAATTATAATTCTCCGTCAAAAAGTATAACGTCGTATCAATATTCGGCATTAAAACTTAATTGTATACAAAAAATATACAGTTAATAAATGATGTATCCACATATATTATTGAGGTTGTTTCACAGAGACTGGGATGGAACTTCCGACGAGTCGTTATTGGAAAATTCTATGGGCTAAGTTTCAATATATTGACAATTTTAATACGTAATATTATACATAGGTAGTGATGTTCAAAAATATACATAATACATCGTGGATAAAACTGAGCATTGGTACCTACTTATCTAATTGTTAGCAAAATGAACCGAAGTTGAGCTAGTCCAAAAATAAAAATCGTTATCAAATACATTCATAGCAAACATTTTTTGCGATAAAAAATTTCACGGCTCATAAGGTAATTGAATCGAATGAAAATAATACATATTGGACAAATATTTTTTTTTAAATACATGATTTGTTACGTAAAAACTTCATTTCTGAAAGAATTCATAAATTCACTTGACAGATGTCTACCAACATCTTTCCTGTCATATTGTCTCGTTCTATTTAATTGGCGAATACATTTTCACAGTAACAAGATTACATGAATATAGGCCATAGTATCAAAAGATTGGGTTTTATTACAAATCGATCATTCATTCACAGCATAGTATAACTGTTATGTGTAAAATAATGATTTTGTCAAGTCTAGGTAACTGTGATAATTGTTAGAGTTTAATTAAATCTGTTGCAGAAAAATAAAGTACGATTAAAAATTACTAAATTGAGTATTTCATGTGAATAAAATGTTTTCGGGTTATATCGTATGGTCAATAAGATCCATACTTCTGATTTGGACTGGTCACTGTTTATTGTACATAGCATCAGGCGGGTTTATTAAAATTGGAAAACCAATCTTATTTGGCAAGAAACAATAAGACTGGGTGAATAGATTTACCAGAGCTACTCATTTATCCTGAAATATGTATTGAAACAAATGTCCATTGAAATGTATTTATAAAATTCTTCTGAAGCATAAAAAGAGCACAATAATAGTTCGTAGCTATTTTCTATGAAACTCTCAAAGCCCCATTTGTACCCGCGTGCCGTTGTTTCACGATCGGTGAATAAGTTACTAGTGACACATACAATAGGTCGATTTCAATATTTTTGGCACTCGTAGAAAATAGATAAGGGACGTTTCAACATACATATTTATACAACGCAATACTCATCCAATAATACATAATTTTGTAACGTTGGTACCCTTGAATAATGGCGTCTATTACTAGAATAGGTGATAGCATGATAGCTATCACAGTGGCGGTATATAGAAATACGCATCAATATTTGCGAAATTTCTTTTCAGTAATTAAATTTGGTTAATTATTATGATATTCTATAAAATGATCAAATCGACAACATTAATGATAATAAAATGAACACCTCCAACTCTACGCCTATTCATCTAGCATACTAATAAAAACAGATATGTAAAATGTAACTTTATTCAAATATCGTGTATATGTGAAAATACAGGAAAGTTTATTTAATACATACTTACGACTTAATCGCGAATTTATAGTTTATATATTTTAATAACTTCTCCAATATGAAAAATACAATTTTCACACGGTGAAATTGACTAAATACTTTAAAGCAGATACTTTTATACTAACCGAATATTTTTTATTATAATAATGGAACTGGCCATTATTGTACACCACTGGAAATAACATTGATAAACCTAGAGTAATATTTTTATCAGTATACGTGATAACTATTTTTCACCAATATTGTAGAAAACGAGGTTCCATTCAGCAGTTCCACTATCGCATGCTAACCTACTCATATTCATATTACGATAATACATCATAATACTTAACTATGTATAAAATATATTGACACAATAAAACGATCGTAAATAATCGTTCGTCAAAATATGTTAAACTTATTTATATTTATAAAATTACGCGTCATCGTTTCGAGTGTTTTGAAATTCTTTTCCACAAGAGAAAACAAATTCCATTCGTTTCTTTTTTTTTAATTTAGAAATAAGCATATAAAATTATATTTTTTATACTTTGTAGAACATGTTTATAATGGCAAACATATTTTTTGCTGCTAATTATTTTATTTAACCTATTATTAACTTTTATTGTATCACACAGACCATTGCGAAAAACCATTCGTCTACTCATAGTACACAACAAATTACTTGTCATAAAATATTATAAAAATATTTTTCAAATAAAATTTTCTTTGCTATCTTACAGAATTAACCTATCATTATGAAAATCTAATCCGATTTCATTTTTAAATAGTATCAAAAATAGAAATATATTTCAATATTTTAAGAATAAGGATATACCTTAATACTTATTTTCCCAAAGCTGCAGGATTTTTAAATAATTTTAATATGCAGGAATAGATAGTCAATGGGTTGTGCAATTGACTGACAATTTCCGTAAAAAAAAATCTTTACGATGATAATCTAAATACTCATTATTATTGGACTATATTATATTTGTGAAGTGACAGTTGATTCATGCGCTACACTTTCGGAGTGTTTATACCAATAGTAAATAAAATTAAGAGTAGTGATTCAGAAGATTCAGTATTTGCTACGTTATTTAAAGTTTATCAACATTTTTGGATTTAAAGAAATACGATTTTATAGTCTATTTCTGTGATATTGTGAACATTCTATACTTACGGTTTTTATAGCAGCAGATTAATATCCTTTTGTCGTCAAGAAGACGAAACAGTAGTAGGTGTGTATCCAGCCATTCACTATTTCGATTATCACATTGGCCGTTCAATTTGCACTCTTATTTCACCGGCATTACACTGTTTTCACGCTTTTTCACTGTAAATAATTATTTTCCCACACACTCTCCTCAGAGATGGCTTCCACATTAACATAAGTTACGTGAAAGAAATCCAAGACGCTATCAAATATCTTAATGGGTAATCGGGTCTGGGAACGAATTTAACAATTATTATCTTTCACTGAAAATTAGCACTGAATATTTTTTTTTATTGTATTCACTTATGCAACAAATGTATTCAACTTATATTACTTTCATCTTCGTTCCTAGACACATTTTTGTAGTTTTCATTTTTTCGTTTCACTATAAACTTCAAAGTTCAGATTACACAAACACTTTTTATTTTTTAAACATGTTTGAACTCAAACGATCTGAAAAAATAAAAAAATATATATATATTAGTATTTTCATCACGAAAGTGAAATCAGTTGGATATTTATTTTATTTTCGATTGAGTATTTAAGTTTAATTTATCGATTCACATAATGTACAAATAAATAATTATTTACAAATTTACAAATATTAGGTGTATTATTTATATTGTAAAATGTTACTCGTATTTATACAAAAATTGTAAACGTACTGGTAACCGAAACACTTCATTCAAATTTGGGTGAAAACAAGTCTTATCAATCACAAACAACACGTGTTGACGTGTTGCTACAGACAAATACAATTATTAGAGTATTATCGCGAGAAATGATAGTTGGTTAGGTATGAATCAAACAGCGGTGTGTCATGCTTTCAGTGAAAATTATATTATTGTTATCACGGCAGATAATCAGCGGCCGCAGTTTTCAGTTCACCCGTTACACTATTGCCCAACACACCGCACGAAAGTAAATATTTCGACAGACCGCCGCGTTTGACTTAAGTTTGGCTGGCGTAAAAATTAAAACCGAGTTGCACGCAGCTCGGCTAAAAGCAATCGCCTCTTCTTGGAGTGGACTTACGACACCACTGAAGTCAAGCCATCGACTGAACAACAGACTGAAGCTGAACCGGAGGCCTGGGAAAATTGTATTACAATATTTTACCATTGGACACGTATTTCAGCTGTTTTATGATTCACAGAACAGCTTGGAATAAATACTACAGGCACGTGTATTTGGGTTACTTATTTTGTCTATGCGCATTTCCTCACTTCAAATTGACGGTCAAAGAATGCTTTCTCATGAAAAACGTTATCATAAAATGAAAGTAAATTTCTTATCAATATATTTTTGTCATGCTTTTCTTACATAATATTTGAGTAATACATTATAAATTACAAGAACCATTTTTATTTAAGATTGATAAAACACCGTTTTCTAACACTTAGTAATTTTGAAATGAAAGAGAAGGGTACATAAAATAGTAATTATTATTAATTAAAAAATGAGACATTCATATTTAGACAAACAGTATAAAACTAACTCATTTATTTTATATATTATAAGTGTCCAATATTTTTGGCGACATAATGTTTTTTTTACATATATATCTTTTAAATTTAACTTGATTTATTATTTCATGTCGCTTAAAAGATACAAATACGAAATCTCGTTGATTTTATTTTTAGGTCATAGTTGCATAAAAGTGAAAATGTGAAAACTCTTTTCAGTCGTTATTTATGCGCAACCTTGTCCCTATTATCGAAAACGAAAAATACAGAAAGAAAAATCTTTTGTAAAGACATTTCACAACGTTTTCAAAGTTATTTTACGATATTGTTTAGAATAGTCACTTGTAGATAAAATATAATAGTTACTGACGAGAATTTTTACCAGCGAACGTATGGCACTGTTTTTTCGGTTTTCGAATAATATTACAACATTATTACCCATTTTTAACATATAGAAAATATAATTTAATAGTAATTTTATCACACGGTATATACTTTTATTCTTTTTTATGCACTGTTCAGTACATCATAATACAAATCTATGTTGCATCAGTTGAATGTCGAACAAAAGAAAATGAAAACTTATTTAAATCGACACTAGATTTCAGAATGATTTTCTTTCTAATTATTATCCTTGGCTTCCCTGACATCGTTTATTATGTAAAAGTATTCGAAACGCCCATAGAAATACTAGTTGTTTTATTAAGAAAATTTACAAGATATATTCTATTACGAAAAATAAAAACTAAAAGACTCATCACTCAAGCGATTGCTAATAACACCAAAGTACTGCATGCTGTATGATATGTATTATCATTGCGGTGGAAAAGGTGAGGTATTGTAGAATTATGTCATCCGATAGTTATTGCATACGATATTATATTGTAATGAATGCTTTGGTTAGTCATACGGGAGAAATTCAGCGATGCATATAGCGCGGCATATTAATGACAGGCCGGTAAATGTGTCAGAAGCGAATCCAGATACGAAGCCAAGGACGCAAGTCGAATGAATGATTTCGCAGGGCTTTTAAACGAGCGCCCTAGCTCTATTGTAAATGCCATCACTTGCCATTCTTATTAGACGATTAGCATGCATTTAAAACACCACATTTTATTGTCATCTGTCATTTGATCGAATAACAATTTTTCAAATGATGGAGTTACCATGGTGATTTCAAAAATAATATGGCAAATAGATTATACTACATTTGTATCGAGTTAGATATAAACGTATATGTTACTTAAATCGACATAGATATGTTGCCTGTTTTGAAACATTTTATTTCAAATAGGTACCGGAAATAAATTAATAGTTTTTCACATTAAATGAAATTATATATTCATAAAGAACGTAGTGAATATAATAGGTAAACTAAAATAAAGTAATTTGCAATATTTAGTAGTAATAAATAATTTGGGAATGCGGGTTAGATTCTTAAATCTGTCGGACTGGCTGCCTATTGGGTTAAGCAATTGCCTGACAAACAATTCTCGTGAAAAAATAATCTGTCAAGATCTTCACATTGCGGAGCATCTAATCCAATTAAGGAGCGAAAATAGTATATTATAATAATAAAATAAATAATTACGTTGTATTCCAAATTTTTGCTTCTAGGTAGAGCATATGGACTTCTCCGTTTTCGAATATCTTAACAGATTTTTGCGCGGATTGATTCGCATAATCCATTGGAGCCGTGATCTGTGTACAAATCAAATAATTATCGATAACACTATCGCATACATCGTAAATTGAATGATGTATGTCTACAGTGATTCGTGTACATTCATCGAACGTGGAAATGACAGTAATTGTGTTGTTATTTACAACAACCCTGAAGGATATATTCGTCGATGCATACTGAAAAGATTTTTAAAGCGTTATTAAATTTAGTGAAAATGATTTTCATCTCACGCTTCGGTAAATATATGCTGTCAAGCTGAAAATTTAAATCAAGAATTTTAAACTAAAATTTCAAGAAATTTTTACCGAATTAGCAACAATTTTCTCAGAATATGACGTCGTTTGCTTACTATTTATTACGTTCAATTAATGAAACTATTGAAATGAGTACTCAAATTATTAAAAATAATTAAAACAGTGTGTTATATATACAATATAAATGCTTTTAAGTTTTATCTTTGTTTGCAAAAAAATATGTGAATGATTTGAAAATATAGAAATTTTTACATTTTGCGGCATACAAACTATGGTTTTTCAAAAATCTGTGCAAACTAATTAAGTGGTTATTGTTTGAACTTTATTGGATACATTGACAACATACCAACTTGTATAGAGGAGCGCGTGGATGAGTAGTAAAATGATGTTTGAATAATATGGAAGTAGATTTGTGTAACTAACATAAAAGCATTGGACCGAATTAATTTTCAATCGCATGCAGTCCATTGTGATGACAAATTTGGTACAACTGAATGAGAGAGGCTTGGCACCAAGTCGAGCGACATATAGATCACGCTTTACAAATAATAAGCATCTGTGCCACGAACGATTGACAATACTATGGTATATAAGTATAAAGTAAAATTAGTATAGGCGAGTAGGTATTCTGACACAGAAGTATCACACTTACATGTATCATACTTTCGCATCGAATTACAGCAGTTGCTACGTGTAAGAAAGACATATTTATTACAAATTAAATATATATCAACGTATCTAACCAACTAAATAAAAGCAAAAAAAAACTTTCGTTTAAAATGTGCTTATTCGGATAATATTCATATTTTATCGTTACAAAAAGTTGTAACAAGTAAATACCAAAACATTGAGAGTATCCTTCTAAATTATTTAAAACTGGTAAACTTCCATACATGAGATCACTGTTAGCGACCCGGGTTTTGCCTTTCGGCATCTGCAGGCTATATTATGTTGGCAGTGAGCAAACATTTAACATAATTATATGTATAATATAATGTAAATAATTTAGAATTTAAATTCAATTTCCATTAAGCACCATCAGTCAAAAATATTAATTAAAAGTATCGTTTCCCACTACATATAATTTATGAATAGTCAAATACTGAATAGTGCCGCAGGAGAAATTTTAAAAATTATTGCAAATTAGAGTGTTTAGACATATGTACATTTATCATATTATACTTTCAAAGGTCTTATAGTGTGTGGAACTTTTTTGCTATTACAGTATAACTGTTTCCCTATTTGACATATTTGAACATAAGGTAGAATAAACAGTTGACACTAACACCAAATGATTTTTTTTTATGTTATACATGTGAACGACGTTAATTTTCGTTTGGAGTTCATATGTTGCTAATATTGGGGAAATATAATTCTAATTATTGTGCATAAATTAGTGGCATTGGAGCAAGTCTTTAGATTCATAGTGTAACTAAATATATTTCGAGGCTGTTAGAAGTATGTGAATCGTTAAAATAAATGATTGTGGTTTAAAAAAGGAGTGTAAAATAAATTGAGTGCGTCGAAAATTGGTATGGTTGAGAGGACATGACATCACGTTTCTATCGCTATTGTGAGATGGTGTAGATACTGTAGATACACAGGAAGAAAAATCTTTTCAGCTTGTGTGCATAACCCGTATGAGTGACTTTATTTTTTATTATAAAAGTGTGCGCTAATCGATATTATTGTAAATAACTAAAATTATTGTTCGTAAATAAAAAAAAAATAAGTAAGGTTGTGAGTAAATTACAATTCAAAATAATCGCTTCGATAATGTTTTCTGTTGTGGCATTATCATATTGTACTTTTTTTTTATTATAGCACCTAACATTCTAATGTATTTAGTGTCCAATCACAATATTCTTAAGATAATCTGAGTTGAACTAGATGGAGTCTACCAATTAAATATCAATTCAGTCTCAATGGTAGTTACAGATATTATATTTTCTTTCTTATAAATTTTATCACCTTTTTAAGTACGCGTGTTTACTGTATTTTATAGATAAATACCACTGTCTAATTAAAAGAAAGCTTATTGTCACAATAAGCAATGTTCAAAAGATTCAAGACAAAAATTTTCAGTGAAAGAAAACAAGAATATCGTTTTAGACATGAGACTTGATCCATCAAATAATTCATTCTTTGTCTATATATCTTAAAACACCAATAGGTATGATAAACAACAATCAATTAATTGAGAAATTACATAGTTCGAAACCTTGTGTAAATTCAAGTGTTGTGTTTATTATAATAACATGCATCGATGTTAGGGCAGGTGCTCAATGAATGCTTCAGCGAAAACCTTTCTATGAATCTTCATACAAAATATGTTCGGATTAATCCGTATTGTGGAAATTGAAATACGTATTATAAATACATAAATATATATCTGGAGGTTGTGAAGTCAACAGGTAGAATATGCAATGTTGTTTTCTTGTAAAATTAACTAAATTTTAAATTATCTAATTTCTGAACCTATTATACGAAAACGATATTCCACCAAACCGGAATGTAGAACTTTGAGTTAGTAATAGAACCAGATTTATATATTTCGTTAGTACTTGCAAAACAACAAGCGAGCCAAGAACTGGTTTTCTATCATTTGCTCGAAATAATTTTGTTATTTTGTACCTATACCGAAACTAGTACGGAATCCACCAAGATTTTCTATTAACGTTTAATTACATACATTGGAGGAAGCAAGCATCTTAATTATCACAGTTAACATCCATAAAATGGTATAATAATCATAAAGTTCTAATATTAACGGGAACAATGAATATCCCATATAATTTTATTTTTTTGACATTTTAATATTTGATAACATTGACTAGAATATTAATTTAACATATAATACGTTACAATGTGCTCGTTATTACTGAGGAAAGATTATACTCAGTGCCATCAATTCATATATTTAATTTAAATAAAAGTAATTAAAGATAACACAATAAGAATTAATATAAGATTCTTATAAGATTGATCGGATCTCATAATACGCCTACTAAACTGCATAATTATTAGTAATCAATATGCAATTAATTTTAAAAATAAACAGGTATTATTTATTAAACAAGACATTATGTTAATTGATTAAATCTATATACTATCTAATTTTTCATTACACCCCTCGACCTGCTTCTATCTTTACGGTGACCAGTCGATATCTTCAATTGTAATTAATATTTATTATTATATATAATGCAGTTAAGGAAATTTTTCCCATTTGTTTCCATAAAATATGGATCCATTTTCTTAAGGCCGTAAAGATTCCGCATTAAAGACATAAAAACATTTCCTACGTGTTTATTTTTAATTTGCGTCGAATATTTAGAAATTTAATTACCTACATTTTGATACAATTCATATACAATATATTTAATTCCGTGGTATATCATTTTATAAAATATACATTTGTACATGTTTTCTGCTCCTGGTTTTATCAGCACATATTATATGGTTGCCTATAATAATTCTATGACTCCCAAGATATTTATTAATACATCTTTAGAATGAAGAGATAAAAATATAAAATCGTTTAAGAATAAGTATACACAGATACATAATATAATATAACATCATCTTCGCGTATCATAGTTTTTACGATGATATTTTGCTAGCCATTCGTGACAGCCATCGACTCCATCAAATCAATAGATAAACAAGACATACTCGCTGAGACTTTTAATTATTATATTTTAACAATATTACGGTTTTCCCTATCAAGCACCTTTACCTCAGAGTGAATGTTAGGATGTTATTATCGCGT
Source organism: Rhyacophila evoluta (assembly GCA_022683975.1). NCBI lineage: Eukaryota > Metazoa > Arthropoda > Insecta > Trichoptera > Rhyacophilidae > Rhyacophila > Rhyacophila evoluta. The sequence continues at coordinate 6,743 of JAGVSQ010002473.1, read as the reverse complement.
AGTTCGTTAATATATTTTATTATTGACCATACATAAAATAAAGTCAAATAAGTGAGTGGAGCTGATGTGTAATTTTTTGACATGTCTCATGATCTCAACGGTGTTAAGATGAGCACTCCAGAAATTTGCATTTCTTTTTAAATTCATCAGTTTTGGGAATCACGCCCATAATCACCGGCTCCAAAGCACGCGCGCTAATCTCTAGGCCACCGGGAGGACGAATGAACACTAGCATTTAATACTTGTTCATAAAACTATTCTTTTAGGATGCGGTAATTATGTACACGTTACATTTTTTTAAGACAAGAACTTCTAAATATCTGTAACAGAAAAATTGTTTAAAATTACAGCGATTTCTCAAAAGTTTACAGTCAAAACCGAACGTTGGTAACTTGTTGTGAGATATCGGATACCCCTACCACAAATCGCTGGCAATTCTGAATTGAAAGTGAATTCAATACACACGGCAATAGTTTATTGAGGTCGGCCGCAGGTTGTAACATTTATAACTTTTTTCTGTACCAAGCGATTCCACAATTTTGCACAATTATCGTTTCGAAGGCGCCTTACACAAAGAGCTCGCAGTCTGTTGCCTTTTGCTTGCATTATTACTTATTACAATATTAGAAAACGTTTCCTCTGAACGCCGATTAGAAAACTATCCGACGATTTATTTCTGCGCGACTGGTCACCCTTCCGACACAAATTCGCAACAGCTGTTTCTAAAAAGTGTCTTAATATTACATCGCGATGATCCATTTGAATAATCACTTCATTAAATAAGTATTAGTAACCAAAACGAAAGCATCAAAATAGCTGGCTATTTGCAAGTATCTTCACATCACTATAATGTTTTTAAAAAAATGCCCAATGATGTTCGTTACCTGACGAATAACCGTGTCATAAAAATATAATCAAATTAATGAAACAATTTTTATTCGTCGTTTAAACGTTTTAATAGTGAAAACTAGAAGCATAAATGTTTATATATGTTTTAATAATAGCGCAACCATGTTTAATTTAAAACATTCATATGCGCCAATAAACTAAATTTACGAAACACGAAACGTTCCAACAATGCACGGACTTTTACTTTCATTGGAGTTTTAAAAAGTTGTTGCCTACGTTATTAAAAGCATTGTGGGCCAAACGCAGGTGGAATTTATAAATACACAAAATACATTGTTATAATATTATGTTTGTGAAGAAGATACATAATAATAAATAATTGCGCAAGAGCTTTCGGTCGGCATGCAGTTGTCGGTTTCCTAACACCTAAAAAACATCACAGTGTCACAAGTATTGGTGGTTATCATTATCACATTGTAAAAAACATTATCCAGGTGGGAGGCAATAGATAATCCATCTCCATTCTTACCGGATAAAAAACAATAACACATCGAGAAGGGATGCCGTAGACGTAAATACGTCCGCACTGTTCGTGCATTTGCGCGCGGTTCACACTGTGTTCACCGTAATCCGAAAAAACGCGGGAGGGGGTCGTGACACGATCGGAAGGGAACGGGGACGGTTCGAGCGGCGGGGGCGGCCCATGTCGGGGCTCGTCGGCTCGAAGCGCGCAGCTCGGGGCTCGGGCGCGCGCGGACTGCGACCCGGCTCACGGCTCTTGCGCCACACTCGAAAGTAAAAGTGGGCCCGCTCTCGCTTCCCCGCACCCTGCCGCCGGTGAGACTCTGCAACTCGGCAGTGGCATTTCTCCCACTTTCGCGTCCCCCGTTGCACCGCACTACCTATTTCTCACTTCTTTTTCTTCTCCCCGATTTCAAGGTCGCGTTGCGTAGCCCGCCTTTCGCTTTCGGCGCACCGGCCCGCTCGTTTTTTCTCTCTCCCCGCCGCGCGCATCATTCGTTTATTTTTTTCTTGCGTGTATTATAAAATCTGTCTCGATTGCGTGCGGCGGGTTCGCTTTGTCCAGCGAGCGGCGACTCGCGTGGATGTTGCGACAGTCCCTGCGAACGAACCGGGTCACGCATAAATTGTGTGGCAAGTTACGCAAGCGAGATAGCTCCCGCTTCTTTCGTCACAGACGCTCCGTACTTTCATGGTGATGACGAGTGCGACGGCGAGTTATCCCAGTGTGACGTAGCCATACCGTCCGACTGCCTGCACATATTGCCAACGACTATTTGAATAGATGTTTTCTTCATAACCCCGACCAAAAATACCATCATTGTGGCATGTATCTTTCTATAAAGCGTTCTATCAGGTATACGGGTTCACTCTTACGATGAGAATATATCAATTATTTATAGATCTCTAGATAATTTAAAAAAAAATATGATATTTCGGAGAATATCAAATCTCGCTAAAAACAAAGCTTAAATAAATCGTGGATTAAATTCCCATGGCAAAAACTAGTATGTATTACAATGTCTACACTGTTTTTGTGTTCAATCTATTGATGGATAAACGATTCAGCATCCGCGTTCTAACTAGCTATACACTTCCACATTTTTTCATATTTCGTCCTCTCTTGGGCTATAATCTGACGATCTTATTTGCATTCAAATTCGGCAACTGGATGATCCCAAAGTTTATATCAAACGCCAATAACGTATCCAAAGCCTTTGATTTCATTTAACTATGATAGTAAATATCTGGGGTAGTTAACATCTTACAATTTTGATGATATTCTGCAGTGGATTTTTTTTTTACCTCACGTTAGATAAGAATTAGCATTTTACTAGGATAAGTATGTTTACTGTAATTATGTATCGGTGGAATGATTTATACTTTAAATAAATACACATAATATTTTATTAAATTATGACATAAAATAATATACACAAAAACATACGTTATTCACTCCTATTAGAGTTTTGTATCGTGCCATAGTACTTACAAAAAATATATAAAATAAATTATTAAAACAAATTGCTGTCAATAAACGTATGATTTAATATTATTTGCTGGTAAGGATTTGACGTTTTTTCTACAAATAACGTTTTCAGCATTTTGTGTCTACTGTTTTATAAAATATTAGGGCCGTTGCTGCAGAGACGCAAAACGAGTTATGAAGATTAAAATAGTCTATATTCATACTTGTATGAAGAAAATAATAATTTATTTAAATTTTTCACTTTTAAAGTGGTCTTAGTAATTAATATTTTTATTATTTTAAACAATACAGTGGCCAGTA
>JAGVSQ010002472.1:0-24570 GCA_022683975.1 Rhyacophila evoluta | reverse complement strand
GCGGAGAGCAATGGTGATGTTTAACGAGATTGTCTCGGATATTGATATCTTCCACTTAGGTGAGAAGCGAGCTTAGATAAATGCTATTATATAAATTATCAGATTAGGGTCTGTCTAACTTATTTGGTAGACACTCTCTTTTTCCTTCTGTATATATGTATATATTTTTTAATTCTTTCTTTATTCTTGTTTTATATTTTAATATGTTTTTAATATTTTTGTTATAACCATATGTGCATCGTGTTTTACTGTATCAAACATATAATTTGTAATGTCACAACATGTACAATATTAATCAACTTTTTATTCTGATGTTAAATAGAAACTGGAATAAAACGTCATATTTAGTGCAAATTTGACAAAAGTGCACTTATGGTAGATAGGAACTCTACGACTCACATTATTATATCACTTTTTCAAAAAGCTTTGATGACTCTTACCAATTATTATTGGATATGACAAATAACTAAATTCATATATATATATTTGGTATGTACGTATAACTATAACATTAATTGTATCATTTATTTTGCATGGTTCGGAGCTGGAGATTAAAAATTCGAGACCTACCGTTACACGACTTTTCAAAATAAAATAACTATAAAATATTATATGCCATGTGGGTTGCGAAATTAGATGACAATTGATTTAAAATTTTGGTCACGGTTGCTTAACAGTACAAACATTAGTATTCTCCATTTTTGCAGTAATAAAATTATAATACGATTCAAAATAGAGAGGATTATTTAAGAAAATATAGAGGTGTCTTTTTTGGTTTAATAAAAGTATTATATAATCATAAATATTACAGGGGTGGCATTTATGAAAAAATGCCCATTTTTTCGGAAAAGCGGAAACCAAAATTGTGTATAATAGAAGTACTTACAAATTAAAAAAAGGTCTAGGTAATGCAAGAAAAATTAGCCACCTAATGCGCTGAAAAACTGAGTTTCCTTTTGGTATCATTCATAAATTATACCGCGATAACAATGACATGGGTTTTTAAAAAGCTTTTGTGCTCATCGTCATTATTTTTCAGCGGCTTTCTACCTGCTTTAAAGTAAGTTATGACTTTAATACTTTACGCCTATATGTTATCGTGAAAGACCGTTAAAGTTTCATAAGCTTTGTGTTATTTTTTAAATACAAAAAACGTGTAAGAAAAAAACTTTTAACGACTGCAGAAACTATTGTTTTTGGCTGTTGCAATATCCCCAAGTGTTGAAGTTTTTTTATGTGTGACTACTTTCAGCCATTAAATGGTCGATAAACATTTTCGCTGGCTCGAAGCTTTTCGGTAGAAAAGCTCAATTTTCGCAGTGATGGGTTTTCTCACCACCCTCTTTGATTCTGCCAGCCTAATACGCGGTCAACTGTTTTTTCTTTTATTCCAAGCAAAAAACACTTATTGACAACACGCGCTGTGCTATTCAGCTGGGGGCCGATATCCATGGTCATTTTTTATGCTTTTTATTTGTGGAGAGTGGACGACAAACGACCACCGATTTATTATTTGAATCACCACTTGGAAGTTATTTTGTGTCGTTCAAGATGGAGGCGGCTGGCATTATTATCGCCTCCGACTACATGTGTGATATAGTTGAAGTTATACATCACCGGTAATTTGTAATCGAGATTAAATCAGAGTAGGCCATTATATTAAGAAGAAAGATTTTATAAAGCAAATACTATTTATGTAAATGGGCTTACCTTAGATTCGATTTCATCGTGTAGTATAATATGAACCGTTTTATAAAAAGTCATTCATAAATTTTGATAAAAAAAATCACTACCCTAATATTTTTTCTTCAAAAATGGGCAAACATTTTGAAATTATTGGTAATTAATATGTTAATAGCAACAATAGCACCACATGGGTCAGTGCTTAGTTGTTTATGTGATCTATATTTAAGTGTGTTTATATATTTTTTAATACGGTAAATAAATACAATGCTGTGAGAAAAAATTTTTAAATGCTACATAATGTGTTAACTCATTCTGAAAAATGACTTCATACGTCCTGAAAAGTAGAATAGATTATTTATAAATTCATGCACTTATTTATCCGAAAAACATACATATTATAATAAATATACGTAAGAAGAGTTTTCAAATGTAATGCACAGTAATTTCTAATCAATAAGTATTTAAAATTTATAAACATTATAGAAGAGTTAAGCTATGGCGAAAGGCATAGTTTGGCTATATTCTGCGGATGCCCCAAGAATATTCTATGTGACATATTTCAAGTCGACTGGTTTTCGGTACTACGGAAGGCCCCTAAATACTATTATACTTACGAAATATTATATATTAACCAATAACTACAAAATACTAGCATTCGAAAGTAAAGAAAGAGTGGTCACTTTGAGGTATTATTGGTGTACATATGCTCCAGTTGCAGATAGACTCGGAGTAAAAAAAGAAACTGTTGTTAGTTATTGGCAAAACCAGCCAAAGCTTATTATGCGTAAGCAATAGTATTGTACGCGTTTTCCTATTTTTTATTAGTTTGTATATCTATAGTTCTAGTGTAAAAGTATTATAATAATTAATTATTTCCTTTGTTCTAAATGATATGAAATAAAGATTTTTATAATTGAATGTTTATATGCGATTTAGAATGGAAGAAAAATTAACTGAATGTTCTTAGCCAGGATTTTAGCTTGTTTATAAGACAAGCTCATTATTTAAATTAAACAAAAGTATCAGGGCAACATAAATATTAAGTCAAATTAAGCAAGCTTACGACAAACTTTTTCAACCCTCCGAAACGCAACGTTATATATCCGGCGTATCTTCGCGAAGGCGCATTACGTTCTAAGGCGAAAATGAATGAATTGTCTCTTCACGTGTCACCTTATAAACTTGTACCAACTTACGAGACGTTTTCTGACATTACACGTTCTGTAATGCCTGTTCAGCGTGTAAAATTAATGAATTCCTTTCCGGAAAAGCAAGGGTGTTATGCAAAAGTAAACCAGTATGTTGTAAATACTTCCACCTCCCCCGCGTGTCTTGAGAGCTATAAAAACAGTTAATAGTAGAGAATACAAGCCGTCTGCGTCATTAAAAATTTTCTTAGGGAATTTAAACATGAATTGCTTTCATTTTCTAGCAGTTATCTCGTTAGACGTGTTGTATGATAATTTTGGGGACTCTAACGTCTGTACATAACGTAGGAACCTTTTCTGAATTGCATTTTTTTTCATTATTGAATCGAAAATAGTACAATTTTTATAAGAAAGAATTTTTAGTTTTATAATCAAAAGTACACATAACCATCACTAATAAAATCAAAGAGGAAATCTAACCTATCAGTAGTCATATAAGTAAGGAAAGAAAATGTCGTGTTTAAATAAGATGCTTCAAATGACATTAATATTTTCATTATTTATTACTTCTATCTAATTATTTTACTTATAATGAGTTTTTCAGATTGTGTTTTATAAATTTCTAGGGTAAAAACCGTCTCAACTCACTCAATAGACCTCATTAGAATATTGATTGTTTTTTCTTTCTTCATAAAACTGTTACATTATTTTTGAAACAATAATATTTTAGTTTCCCCGGCCGTCGGAGTATATATATATATATGTATTTTTTTCTAATCAGGGTAATTTTATTTTATATTGCGAATTCCTTAAAATTTTAGCGTATGATGATTTCAACACATTGAACAAATAAGTAAAATAGAATTACAAAAAAACCATGCAACGAACAAGACACACATACAACATAATATAAGAATAAAAAATATTAACAGAAAAATAATATTATTAATTAATCGTTAGTATAATATTATTAATTAATATTATGATAATATTATTTCCCTTGTATCAGGAGAACAGTGTAAGTATTTTTGACCCACTTAATTAGAATGTAAGTGGCGAGACGGTCTTATCGCCAAATTGCCCGGCAGCCGTAATGGTAATTGCTATGTACTCGATGTTGGGGTCAGAAACAGGAAACATAAATACAATTAACCGCGAAGATTTCGCATAGGGTCCTTCCTATTGGGGTTATTAATGTTTTCGTAAAGCTTCTTCAAGGTACTTCTATGCTATTAAATTTAATTTAATTGATGCCCAGGTAATTATGTTAGTAATTTTTCCAATAATAGTGTAGATATAAGATAAACACCCTATGAAAGTAGTACAATTATTATATGAGGTATATATACACAATCAGGTGAATTGTTTTTTGCTGTCGAACCTTCAGTTAAATAATTGTTTTAGAAAATAAAAAAGTCAGTAAATCATTCCAACTATAATACTTTGAAATATGATAACACGTGATGACACTTGCCACAGATTCCAATTTATCACATCTTACAAGCGACAGATATAAATGTGTATTAAATCATACAATAAGTCATTAAAACTAAACAAATATATTTTTTAATGCATAACTGCTTTAAAATTAAAACAAATGGATCTACACAATGTAAAGACATACCTTGATAAATAGTTTTTCATCAGAATTGGCTGTCAGTCAATCACTCGACTCACTGGGCATATTGTCCTGCAGTTGTTAATTTAAAATGTAATTATGCAGATGTAGGATTTAAACCCACAATTTACAGCACCTAAATGCATGTGCTTGCCACACATCCATCGGGGGGATAAATAAATAATATATATTTTTATAAACCCACCAAAATGTAAACCAAAATGCAAGAATCAGAGACATGGTGCAATAACTTCTATTTGATGGTGAATGGAAAGCCGAACGATATTAAATTGAAGTTAATATAATATATTATTTCAACAGTGTTAAACTGATTTTGATCCACATAACCATCTCGAGTGATATATAAATGTACTGAAAAATTGTTTTTAACTGTTAATAAATTAGTCCATGATAACGACCGTGGTTGTACTTATTAAAAAAAAATAGCAGGATTTTTTCCAAGGGCAACGAATTGTAATATTATTTTCAATGTTACATATTATACAACTCGTCCGTCGCGAAAATTTCGATAGGTTGAGGCTTTCGTATTACAGTAGCAATTTCTTTGACACAGGTATGCTTTATGATAAAGATATCTTAGGGAAAATGATTTATGGATTTGAAATAACTCTCGCAGAAATATACGTGAAACGCATTTCAATGCTGTTCTACTGATAAAACAGTGGCAGCGGAACGAATTTTTCAAGCTCCAAAAATAAATAATCTTATTAAAGCCTCTCTTATAAGATTATTTGTGACACAATATAAATTTTTCTTTCGATATTATTTATAATACAGAAATCAGTAAAAATTTGAGTGTTCTCGAAGCTTAAGTTAAAGCCTAATTTAAGCTTCTGGAACATTATTGTAATATCAAATTCACTCCGAAATTAAAACAAATGGATCTCTATAGAGTTAAGATGATTAATACATAACTGAAATATATGGATCTCAAGACTTATTTCGACAGATTTTTTGACAATAATAATTGTCCGTTGGCCAAATCCTCAACTTATTGGGCATATAGGTTCACATCTCTAAATTTGTTTAAGTATTGTAGCTGTAGCATTTGAACATGCAATCTCCAGCTCGGAAACCCAAACGCTAACCTCTTGATTATTATATAGTTATAATACGTTGGAGTTAAGATTGGCTGGAATATATACTCATCAGTATCTGTCGAAAATAATAAATGATTAAAATTAGTATGGAAACTTTCAATCCACCATCTAAGCTGAAATAAAAAGTATTTCACCTGAATTAAACACATCTATTTTATATTTTCAATAAGTTAGATATAACTGTCTCATTTTTAGATTATGTAATGCTTGAAAACTATTTTTATAGTTATCGCGTTATACTATTTTGAAACTTGAGCACAGAAAGCCTTGTTGGAAGCTTTGAAGTCAAAATAGCTCTCTCCCCCCAATCGTACTTGCTTTGCTCTGGATAAAGCTCAGTAAGAATATTTGTTATAGGATTTTATAAGTAGTTTTTGGTATGATGTAGTATTATTTTTTTATACACAAAGAATTCGACGCCTTTGTTTTCAAGACGTTAAAGGTGTACTGTTACTCTGCTTGAAGGTTCGTGAGGACATTTCGGTCCATGGCACTAAGCAACCGTTTAAACTCTAAGTTATTTATGTGACCCTGGTAAACTTCCTACGTTTCTCTGATCTTGGCGCGTGTTAAGTGAAAGTTAGGGTTGCCAAATATTGGTATACCAAAATACCGGTAATATTTACAACTGAGATAATTTATTATGTTTTGATGATTGAATAGTAAAAGTATATTTGTGGATACTCTATAGTAATGGTACTATATAATTATCACTACCATAGTGTACGTACTAATGATATATATATAAGATGAAATAATTGAAAGCATCAAAATTGTATTTGTTTTATATCTAGTATACTAATTCAAAACTTCTCTGATACTAAAAAGTAAGACTTTGGTTAAAATTAATGATCCAGCTTAATTTTAATTAAACCCTCTCAATAAAAGTGCACCAATGAATGCAATCACTTTTTTATATTTTTATTTAATCACCTTGCGTGATTTTTGATACCGAAATACCCTGTAGCAGAACATACTAATATTAAGTCGATTACAACCGATTTTTATACAAAAAGCTATTTAAATAAGTTTTATCCATATCAATATACTCCACATTTGAAAGAAACATAGAAAAAAAAAAAACACATTTGTATAAAGAGCAGGATTAGTATAAACTATAAAAAATATTTAACATGAGATAAAGTTATCCCACAGTATTGACTCTTTTAACTACATTTTTCTAAAAAAGTAGAAGAACCGTTATTCCAAATTCATACTCATGATGTTGGTGACCCTAACTGTAGAGTTTCTATACTGGAGGGAGGTTTAGAATGGGACAATGTGTGCATGCTTTGAATATTTGCGGGAATCTGAAGGTGCGTGCATAAATAATGTGAAAATTGTACCGTTTCTATGAGTTATGACCTTAATGTATTGTTTATGATAATGGCATCACCCTATGGGAGAGTCAAACACGTCTTTAAAATACTCACTTCTATCAAAAACACATACTGTGTCTTCATCTAAATTCCAAGACGTATACTTATATAGCTTGTATTATAATGGTATTGTTTTAACTTACTTTAACACGTCATTCTCACTTCCGTTATAAGAGTCTTATTACATTGAAAATAAGTTTTGATAATACTTATTGTGTGTTTTCAGATATGTATGATATATATTTATAAAACGATTTAAGTCTAATTTCCTTACGGGTGTAAAAATTGTATAAGGCAAATAAAATTGTTCCTTCTAGTAATTTTTTGAAAATAAGTTTTGAGAATACTTATTGTGTGTTTTCATATATGTATGATATATATTTATAAGACAATTTAAGTCTAATTTCCTTACGAGTGTAAAAATTGTATAAGGCAAATAAAATTGTTCCTTCTAGTAATTTTTTGAAATGGTTTTCGTCATAAATACTTTTGCTAACGACTAATGATGATCAGATTTCTTTATTTGTTATGTATATGGCAAATTTACGGGATGCAGGCATAACCTAGGAAGATGCAGAATACTGGCAAGCAATAGCAATTTTTGGAGGCGGGGTGTGGTATCCATATGCTTCACTTAGGGAGAAGATATAGAAGAAAAAGAAGATACTTCTTTAAAATTTTATTTATAATCTTTCCAATTTATACCAGAAGGTATTCATTACATTTCATATTCCCACCAACGTCACGCAACGTAAAGTCTACGATCTCCAAGATATCACCCTGGAGGTTAGATGTGGTATTTCATGATGCTGTCTATTGCATGGTTATCTTACACAGTAGTAAGACTATTGATATATATTGAGTATAATTATACTTATTAATTGTGAGATATTTGTATTGCAATACAATTTTTCCATACTTGCGAGTACTTTTACATATTTCTCACTCATTCCTTTACACGTTTTATACTATAATGATATATTAGCCAAATTTTAATATCGTACTATTTTTTCTATTATTTTTCACACCAAAAGTGGAGTATATGGATCAACACAATGTAAAACTATGTCTTGAAAGAATATTTTTTACGAGAATCATTTGTCAGACAATTAATTGTTCAACTCAACAGGCATCAAATCTTGCTTTTTTGCATTTTTCAAAATCTGATAGACGTAGAAATCGAATCTGCACTCTCCGGATGCGAGCTGCATATGCTTTCCTCTGAACTCTTAACTACCAACAAGACAGATAATCTTAAGTTATAAATAATTACCGCGATATAAAAAGAATATAATCAAATCATACAAATCAAACAAATGATCTGATATTTCATATATTATCCATCAAATGTGGCATGTGATATTTTAATCATAAATTGCTAGCAGTCCTCAATTAATTTTGATTGAAGCTTCACAAAAATGTGACGTCAATTAGCTAAGTATCCTAAAAAATGGCTCCGTGCTATACACGAGAGAAGTGCATAGCAGTATTCTGAATACCGATCGTCCAGTCGTTCTTCTGATGCTCCACGCTTTATTATTTCATCAGTCCGCAGTATTGAGTCACCAGGGTGGCAGAAAACGGAGGAGGTGGCGAGTGTCATCGCGTCATTTGCCAATTTATTCGCCTACGGAGAGGCCATGCATTGATAATAAATTCGCCCAGCTAGTATGGAGCGTCGCGTAGGCAGGACTCGTTTGCGCCCGATACCTTTGCTGCGATCCGCGTCGCCGACCAGTGGCGTTAACAAGTTATCATCATTAAAATACGTACTTTTTTATTTTTAAGCCAAATTTTCAGTCACCTAAGTTCAACAACACACAATCTAAGCGCTCATCTTGACAGGTCGCTTATTTAGATAGAATTTACTATTAACCAATAATTGCTCAACACATCAAGTCCTATACCATTTTAAATAAAAATGCATTTGCAAAATTAATACCCAATATATCCGGCATTTATAAATCGGCTACCAAGGTAAAACAACTTTCTCATTAATATTATAATTTTTTCGGTTAGCGTAGTTGGTAGATCCGGAAAATGCTGGTTCGATTCACCATCTGTCAGATTTTAAGAATCTAAAAATGAAGGACTGGATACCCATTTGGTTGAGCAATTTTCTGACAAACGATTCTTTTGAAAAATAATCTATCAAGAAGTTTTCACATTGCAGAGATCCATATACTCCACTAGGAGTGGATATCTTCACACTGTGTAGATTCATATGCTTCACCTTAGGAGCGAACGTGGTATATAAAAAAAATGAATCACTCATTTATTTTACAAAATCTCTCAGATATCTAAGATGCTTTTTCTTAAGGTATTAAGAAAACTATTAAGCATTAAGTCGTAAGAAAGCTTATAAAAAAAATCATTTTGCAAAAAGTATTTATTAAAAGCAATTTGTCATGTGAATGCTTAAATACGATTACATCACTATTTTTGACCAGTCACATATAAAAAGAGATTTTGTAATTTTTATCAATCTCGTTTTGAATCATCATTTTAAAATTAAATACACTGTTTCCGATAATAATGAAAGTTAATTAATGTATATGAAAGAGTTTTAATTAATATGAAACATTGCATATTTATAGTGCGCGAATTATGAGTCAAGTACTGAAAAATACAATAGACATTTAATATGTGAATAATCGTTGGCTATAAAAAAACTGGCTGAATAACAATATTTCTTCCGCTTTGAATTTTATTGAAGAATATTTCAATTATTACCAGTTGGTTATTTTTTAACTGACGATGTATTTAAATGTCTTAATTGTGTGTTATTATAACGTATCAATTATTAAGCTAGTTGTAATGTAGTTTGTATTGATTTCTTTTTGGTGCATGTATTATACATGTAAAAACATTTTGCAACTGTTGCATTTTGAAAAATATTTATAAATTTAGGGGGAAAAATTGGAGCGTTGTTTCCCTCTTGAAGGAAGCTGCGAATGTTTTCATTCAATTGGCTAATGTAATTGTACATAGACAATAGGCAGAGAGCTCTACGAGAGCCATAAATCAAAAGGCAAAACCAATCAAGCGCCTACAGCACTGAACGCCAGTCTCGTCAGTGTTTATACAAAGGACCGATACGAACCCACTCCCGATGCTGCCTCCCTGATTATTTCTTTTTTTTCGCATTATTGTTATGACCCCACGTCTATCGCCGTCATCCGTCCGACCAGCGGATATATTTGATTAAAAAATAACGACGCAGAACGGACAAAAAGCGCGGATCGAAACAAAAAAAGATTCGAATTTTCTGAGTTTGCCGAAGCTTATGTACCCGCTCATTGTTATGCACGTATGCGCGCCTGGTAGCTTCTATTGGATGTGAGATCTATGCATCTCTTGCATTTCTATGCCGTGGCTGCAACGACCATACAATGCACCCCTCAAGAGACATGGACAATTGAAATGAAATTCATCTATTATACATGCAGACCTGATACTATTATTGTACTATTTACACGGAAAGCAGAAATATGCTAAACTGCTTATAATATTTTATACTATTTCTCTCCTAAGGTGGAGCATATGTATCGACATGGCGTGAAAATATCCACTCCGAAAGTGCAGTATATGTGGATATCCGCAATATAAAGACGTCCTGACAGATTATTTTTCACGAGAATTGTTTGTCATACATACTATTCAACTCGATGGGCATCAAATCTTGTATTTTTGGGCCGAATCCGACAGATGCAAGACTCGAATTCCCATTGCTAGGCGCGCACACTAACCTCTACGCCACCGAGTAAACTATATATATATACATATTATATATATATCTAAATATATATGATATTATACAATATATATGACATAAGAATAGAATTTAAACATATGCATTATTTTATAAAAACAAAAATTTGTTAACAGCGTGAGTATGTAATATTATTTATACAAAAAATATCTGAAATTTAAAAACGTTCATGCTGTTTGTTAGTTGTGACCAAAGTTTCACCTTTCAGCTTCTTCAAGCTATATATACACAATGACTGCGTCAGTAAATATTGATAAATTTAAAACTGAAAAATCATGGATTGTAAATAATAATTCAACTGTATGTTTATAAAATTCTAATATTTTTCTAGTTTAAAACCAATTTCCGTTAAATATGTTCAGTTGGCAGTATTAATTAAACGAAAACCTGTTTAATTTGTTTTTAAAGCTTTTTAATAACTGCGGCAAAAAAAGTTTTCTGGCTTCCATTTCGTTCAAATAAGATACGAACACATAAATATGAAAAAGCGATCGTTTATCTACTGTTGCAAAACATCCCTTAGCAAACACAACGTTAAGTGCACTGACCGTTTCTACTAAAGTAAGAGGTGAAAACGAATGCGGGGGTTGTGTTGACGTAGCCACTTTACGTTTCGGACGAAGGGTATATATTTGCATTCACGGTGTATTATTAATTTTCAGTTGTGGAAATTCAATTGAGATTCTCTTGAGCTATTTGCAAATGCGAAAATAGATATAGAGTAAATAATGCAATCATAAATTGATAATATCATCATTGTCTACCATGTTTCAACGAATAAACACCTACACTCTTATGGATTTGAAGTTATATTAAAAATATATTATATTTTGGGGGCGCAGACTTAAATTCTGTAGCTATGTTGCAAAATAGATTGAAATGATCATATCAGATTGATGATAATAAGCTACTTAAATCACTTTCAATGTTTTTTAAAGTGGAGCATATGGATTTACACAGCGTAAAGACTTCCGCTCTAAAAGTAAAGTGAAGATATGTCTCGATTATTTTTCACAACTGGTTGTTAGTCAATCGCTCAACGCAATAGGCATCTAATTCTGTAGTTTTTGTTTTAATTTAAGCCCAGTAGATTGGAGATCAAACTTGTAATGCTTGGATACAAGACACGCACGCCAAATAAAAAAAAACTTGCTTTTATAATGTTTGACTTCAGCGTGAATGCGTGATAAAGTTTTGGAACATTAGTGCTAATTGCCAGATTATTTTCGTAAAATTAAGTATGATAGATCACATATCGATAGCAAGACCTCATGATACGCTTAACTATGACCAGATGTAAAGACGGGGCGGGTGTATAGAATGCACATTTAGTAGTAGGTCTCCGGAATATGCTTGATTAAGATAGGACTTAAAAACAAAGTGAATGGATAATAGGTACGATCGGTAATGATATAACTCTTGTATATTATCAATGTCGGTGCTAAAACCAATAGTAATGTTTAGTCATTTCTATTCAAATATATTCCTCGTCAGTTGATTATACTCACCCATTATGCATCCACACATTTTATCTTAAGGACCAAAGTAACAATTAGTAATCCTTAATAAAAGCTACATAGATCTCTATATATTTTTTTAAATCAAGTGACGTCCTAGTCATCTTAGTCAACTCACCTGAAAGTTATGAACCATCTAAAGTTTAAAATAGTTTAAAAGAATTTGTGCAAATTCGTCACATGTATTGAATAGTAAGTAAGGTGGTTTGAATAAAGGAGGTTATGCTATAAAATTAAAGTGAGTTATTGGTTATTAGTCAAATTTATAAATTACTTGTTAATAAAAGCTCTCATAAGAGTTCTGGAAATAGATTTGAAAAAAAGTTTTTATAGAATCTTAGTCTTGAAATAAATAAAATCGTAGATTACAATAGACAGGCAAGAGTGAGCGGCGCACATGGATTTCTGTCTGTTGCAATTATCTCACTTGAGCCGTGTACCCGCCGATCTCCGGCAAAAAAGACGGAAAATGCTAATGGATAATGTATACTGGTCGGGTTTATCCGCCGAAATTGTGCCGTGCTTCGGAATTGATTTACGTAAATTTACTCAGTCGGTTTTCGCATTTGCATTTGCGTGTGCTTTGTTGTACTTTTTATTTCTTCGCTGGCTATGAGACATTTTTTTTAATTCGTACCTTAATTTATGCCACGCCAATCGTTGTGAAATGAGAAATGACTATATTGAATTTGATAATCCGATTATTATTTTTTTACAATAGTATTTTTAAATTTATTTGCAATGGTGACATATAAAAAATAAATTTGCATCTATTTTAATATAGATTTTTAAGCATTTTCGAAATGTGATTCATAAAGAGTAATTGTTTCAACATTATAATTTATCGAAATCATCTTAACCAACAAATGCAATATGGTTAGTAAGAATTTAATATATTAATAAAAACTACATATTTGTTTATTGTTAATACTGAAAAAAATATTTATTAACAGTAAAATGGCGTTTTTTAATGTTTATAAAATGAAGATTTTACTAAAAAACTCAAACTCTGTCAGTCAACTTTAAAACATTTAAAATTTTCTTATCCATAAAATGTTCAAGTTATATTTTTAATTATTTTGGTATTCTAATTATTATTTTCATTGTTGACTATCCATTTACTGGGAACCTTCATATGTCTTTTATTAATATTTATTAATAAATACTTTCTTTGTGAGAAATTTAAGATGTAGAATTATTATGTAGACCATAGTCTAGAAGTTTATATATATATGGTTAATATAGAAGTTTCAGAAATGGGTGGCTTTACAACATAATTATTATGCCACTCAATATTGAAATAAGCAGTTAATAAGGATATAATATAATAATATATACTACATCAATTTTCATAAACCATGGTTTTTAAAAAAATATTTTAGAAAACCTGACAGAAATAATATACAGTAATAAGAAACCATTATACAAATAACTATAATAAATTTGAGTTATTGACGAATTTATTGATATCCTAATAGAATATGATTTATATTAACAAAAAAACTCTTTATTCGTTTTGTATATGAGAATATAAAAGCTCTCAAAGGGATATAAAAGCACGGAGAAGTGAATGTTTTATGCACTTGGAAATTTGTTTAAAATGCGCAATGATGATTGCCATCAAAATAATAAAATATGGCTACGCTCTAGCGCTAAGCATTTTATTATCGTTGGAGCTAAGCGTAGGGATTGCAAGGCAAACTTTAAGCTATAAATATAAATGGTATGTACAACAGAAAGAAATTACCAAATAATATTATAATCTTAGACCGTTAACAAACCACCACAGTGTTTTAAAATTATGCATTTTAAATTGTAGATTTAATAAGAAAAATATTTTTAAATACATAGAATTTGTAATTATTATATAAAG
This sequence comes from Rhyacophila evoluta, assembly GCA_022683975.1. Classification (NCBI taxonomy): domain Eukaryota; kingdom Metazoa; phylum Arthropoda; class Insecta; order Trichoptera; family Rhyacophilidae; genus Rhyacophila; species Rhyacophila evoluta. The sequence goes on along the minus strand of JAGVSQ010002472.1, from coordinate 10,456 downwards.
TTTAATTATGAAAGAGTCACATATGTAATTTAGAATATTTTTTTAGACACAATCCGAATATAAATCACAAGACGTTTAACATTGTGAAACTTTTTAGAATACAATAGTAAATTGTATTAGATTTTTTCTATAATACTCATGATATAGTTTAGTGATATGGTCTAGTTTAGTTTAGCCCAGCCCAGAAAAAGTTTAATTATTGAACAAATTCCAATTTATTTTCAGTTAAAATATTTTTTATCAAGGATCAAGCGAAAGCAGAAAGATATTTTCACTGTTCAATATTTATCAGTTTACTTAATTTACTATTAGAGTCCAATTTTGATAATTAATATATATTTTTCCGATGTATATAGTCTATGGTAATGCGAAAAATTGTCGTGGCATATTGATCTCGATTTACTATCCAGTTATATGCAATCTTTTTGCAGCGACTCGATTTAAATATTTATAATCTATTGTGAAAAATAGTGTACGTCTACTTTTTTAGCCACTGAAGTAAAACTCTATTTAATTTATTAGTTCATGAAAGTGTGGACGACTAATAACACACGTTAACTATTCTTTGTTCGACGTCTCATAAGAGTTTGCAATTTTATAACAAGCTTTTAATACACAATAATATATTATTTCCAAAGTTTATCTACTAGCTATGTTGAAGGTTTTTACGTGTATTCAGAAAATGTTTATTGCATGGAAATCTTGAATAAACAAGAGGCTGTATTAACGGATGTAAAAGATTTAAAACGATTAAAGTTTTGTGTAATTTGTGAATTTGCTCAAAACATTTATTATTTTGATGGAAGAAAGGGTGAGCTCAACAACAAAAACACAGACATGCTGCACTATCGTCTTCTTTAGGAACATCAAACGTTTATTTTATTAAGTAAATATTTATAAATATTTATTTTATTTATGTATGTTATAGTACAAATTGTAATTGTTTTATTATTAAAATCTACAGCATGCAAAATAACGTGCCCGTTTGAACAATCTTTTTTTTTATTGGAGCATAGAATCACACTAAATACAATACTTATGTAAAAATATCAAAAGTGGGTTTTCACATTAAGTGTATTAAATTATGTTTCCCGAAAATTGAAGCTGAAAATAATGATGAATAAGAAGCATGTAAAATTTGATTTATTTTTTGATTTCGCTTTGTAACTTAAAACTTCACCTTTTACTGTAAACTCTTCAGCATATCAAATATAAAAACATAACTAATTCTCTAAGCTTTAGTTAATTTATTTGTAGCAGATAATGAAAACTATTTTATCCTTACTTGTTACAAATTGGAAGTCTATGGATCTCAACAACGTGGATTCTTATCTATCTTTTTGTTTTTCTTCAAGAATATTGATTGTTGGGTAACCGCTTAGCTTGTCTATAGATATTGGTGATTTTTTATGCTTCTACTAATATTTCACTCACTTGAAGATACTTTCAAATTTATTTGTAAGGAAAATGATAATAATTTTTCTATTCATTATTTTAAGTCAAGTAAATAATACATGTTCAAATATATTTTTTATAAATCAAAGCCATTCAAAATAGGCCATAAATAAAATATACTGTACGTTAGTATTTTTACGAATTAAAATTGATGTTATTAGAATATTTTTTTTTTTTGAATATCGAGTTGGTGCCAAATTACGTTTTTCACTCAACATCGCACAAAACTTGAAGTCGGCCCTGCAGAAATTTTATGAATACGACTTCTTATATAATGATATTATTTCCTTACAATGTTTGGCATAGCGGCTGTGGTATGGTCGAAGTTTAATAGATCCTCCAGGGTTATTTTAAAAGATAATACCGCGATATCTTTTATGCCCCTTTATTTGGTCTTGTATCTGCAAAATGTTCGTTATTTTCATTTAAAATTGTTCCAAGCTTAAAGTTTTGTTAAAATTATACATTAAGCAGCGAAAGCTCCGATTAACTACTTCTGCGCCCTCTTTTACATTTGCTTTTTGCATCATAGAAATTTTTGATTGTATCTCTAGAAACAAATACTCACATTAAAGCAACACAATATTCATACATATGATTGTTAATCCTTCCATCAATTACATACCAAGCCCCTGTTAAAAAAAAACATGTATATACGGTTAGCTCAAGTTGAAATATGTTAAGTTAGGTTCGGTTAGCGTAACTTAATTTATTTAACGAGTTTTTTCTACAGTTTTAAGTTTTACTTCTTAACTTCTGGAAGGTTTTTGACCACGGTGTAATTGTGCCATACCAGCTTATCGGACCCATTATTTATTATAACACATACTACAGCTTATTTAATATTACAGTAATTTCACACATATTAAATAAAATAATTTAATTATATCCATATTTTTAAATAAGTAAACTTGTGACAAGTTTGAAAAACATGTGGTTTAGTTGTTAGCAGTAAAAGATATGGCTCTATTTGGACCGATATAGACAAATGGTAGTATAGGACACTATAAGTCGATATAAAAGTTTTAAATCATAAAAAATAAAGATTTTATATCAAATACACACAGAAAACTATACACAAGCCAACTAAACACATATAACACACATTACAGTAATAAATGATGGCATTTTACACCAAATTTACGTAATTATAGTTAGGTTAGATTGATGTATTTTAATTTAAATAATATATATGTACAATAAAACGCAAGTAAAATTGATAGTTCCAGCCAAAAAAGGTATTAATTCAATATAATGTTTCATTTGTACAGCTATTTAAGATTTCATTGTCTAAATTAAGTCTTGAAAAGGATTGTTTTAAATATACTTAAATAATCTTTTAGATACTGTGACAATGAATGAACAGAATAAAAAAATATATTTTTAGAATTATGACTCAATACCGCAATTATAAAAATCGAATTTTAACTTAAATAAATGAAAAAAAATACTAAATCATTTTGCATATCAGCTGACGTCTGTTATATATGCACTATAAATTAATAGCATGCTAAAAAAGATACATACATTAAGTTAGCTTTTTATAAATTTGAACATACATATTTATACGAAATAGCTATTAGACAGCCTAATTCTACTCACATTGCAATACACAAAAAAATTAGATATAACGACACGCAATAAAATTTAAATATATATGTTACTGAGAAATATAATGTTTATATTAAAAATATGTATATATATGATGGTGAAAATATTGTATCTCCCGTTTTCATATTCCAAGTCACAGCGTATCTCCGGTGATAATTTGATGTCGTATATTTTACAGCTTTAGTTACGTTTTAAAGAAACTTTTGCAGTAGAATACTTGAAAGTTTGTCAAGCGAGGAAAATTTCTTAATGTTGACTGCCGCAGGCGGCAAATGATAATAGAGCCGGTACTATAAAAACGTGACTTTTAATTGTCTCCAGTGAAATTGTTGTTATCTTTTTAAATCAAATATTTTCCTTTAATATTTTTAATTCCTGTATTTACATAATTTAAAGGATATAAGTTAATTAATACTTTTTTGAACTATTAATTCACATTTTCAACTTGTATCAAATTAACATCATTTATTAATATCAATAACTCTGCGTTCTATCCTGAGAGTGGTCGTGCCGATGCGGAGAGTAATGGTGATGTTTAACGAGATTGCCTCGGATATTGATATCTTCCACCTAGGTGAGGGATAGCTTAGATGGATGCTATTATACATATTATTAGAATAGGATCTGTCTAACTTACACTCTTTTTCCTTCTGTTTGTATATATATATATATTTAATTCTTTTTTGTTATTTTTTGTACTTCAATATCCTTTTAATATTTTTGGTATTACCATATTATGGTATATCGAGCTTTAAATGTATTAAACTTATAATTTGTAATGTTAAAACATGTATATAATAAATAAAAGTTAAATTTTTATATGATTTATATACTAATTTTCTGCGTCTATTATTCTTGTCTTACAATGTATCAATTACAAAAATCACTATTGATCTCTCTATACTAAATTGTTATTATATATACGTGTTTTTTTCATAGTTTTTAAAATATTTTTTAACACGCTTACTGCGAAAATTGAATATGTGTGACTTTTTCCAATATGAAGACACATTTTGACAGATTTTTCACGACAATTGGTTATCAACCAATTTTTTAACCCAGTCATCTAGCCCTACTAGCTGTGTTTTAATTGGTGTATGTTTCAACAATCACCAAATAATATGGTTATGTATCGCCTTTATTTATGTTAAGCTTTTCCCTTCCATGTATTTTGTTAATAAAATTGTCCTCATGATAAAGAAAAGGTAGATATCAAGTAATACAAACTACACCCAAATGTATAATACTTATTTTAACTTATGCATAATAAACATTATGTAATACTAACTGTGTAATATACATAGTATTTTGTTACCTTGTCCACTCCGAAAGTGGATCATATGGATCTACACAGTGTGAAGATATCCGTTCCAAAGGTGAAGTATATCGACCTTTATATTGTGAAAGAATGTCTTGAAAGATTATTTTTCATAGGAATTGGGTAGCAAATAATTGATCAATTCAATAGGCATCCATTTGAAAAGTCTAGCAGATATACGAATCGTACCCGTATTCCTTGGATGTGAGGCGCGCACGCTAATCTCTATGATGTCGAGGAGACTAAATTAGCCGTCTAAAATATATGTGGTGAGCTCAAACCATAAATAATATATAACGTCTTTCAAAAAAAGCTTAAATAGGTATTATAAATATATCATTTAAAAATGGAAAATTTGCATAGAAAGATATCATACAACCCTTCCTTCTGAGATTTCATTAAAGGAATAAATATAACGCCGAGCTTTCATTAACACGTGTTACAGCAGAAATACTAAAATTATTACATTACACAAATGATAGAACATAGATATAGCCAGTAGGTAGCCACAAAAACAATTAATTACTAATATTCGAGGTTTGATAAAAAATGAAGAAATTTCATTTTTCTCAATAAATCTTTATTTATTCAGCCAACAATAAAGTAACTATTCAATGTGATTACAAATTTAAAAATACGTCAGAAATAAATGTGCTAACACAAAAAAAATAAAAATTTGACCATAAGGCTTATATTTATATCAGAAATTCAAAAAATTCGTACATTTTTTGGTCAAACATTGTATGTATATTGTCAGAAATATTAAATTTGTTTTTACAAATAAATTTAAATTTTTTCTTCCTTATATCTTATATAACTAATAGATTAATAAATACTTTATATCAGTGTTTACCAAAGGGTATGCCACGGCGTCATTGCAGGGGCACCAAGAAATATCCGAAAGCCTCATAATTAATTTAATTCTAATCTATTATGAAGCTTTTGTAATATTTATACATACTTTTACTTGGGTTATGGCACTGTGGGAAAATCTTAATCAAAAAAGACGTCATAACTCGAAAAAAATTGGGATTCATTGATCTATACATATCATTGTATTTATATATTCTCTTTCTATATTCTTATGAAACTTTAAACTAGCAAATTTTTCAATAAAATTAAATCATTTGACCGAATTGCATTGGAAATATTTCGTCTTCTCTTCTAAATAAAAGAGTCCTTTTCAAACATTCACGAGCTCTTATATTTTGTATCTTTATATTTTAAAGCTTAATTTAACTATCAATTAATTGTAATAAATAAAATATATCTACAAGAATATATATAAATATATTTTCAAATCTAACATTTAATAGACACAACTTTCCTTCTAATTCTCCTCGACCCAAATTCAAATGTTTGACTTAACGTCAAGTTTAATAGCTTTCATGAACCGACATTATTTTAGTCGGAGCAAAGATGTTACATGGTTGTGCGACAAGAAGTACCTCGGTTTTCTCAAGAATAGGGACGAAGGAAGGATACACCTCGCGTAATCTTACCACAGCAATATTGCAGTGAGAAATCCAACCCGCAGTACAAACCATGCACCAAACCGACAATCAGTGGCGTAGATATTTTATTTAATTTAATGTTTTTATATAAATATAATATTTACTTATTATATTGATATAATTAAAACTAACATCTGGTAAGAATTAATTGTGTGTATTAAAAAAATATTCAGAATCTATTTAAAACCTTTCGCTTTTAGATATCTCATTGTACATTTGCGAGTTTTGACAAATTTGCATTATAAGCCACAAAATTATCATTAAGATTTTAAATGAGCTTTATTTATCGGAATATTGAGAAAAGTACCGATGAAATAAAAAATATGAAAAAACGCTTTTTTTTAGGTCAACTATAATCATATTGGAAATAGTCTGTAGAATGGAACTCTTACTAAAAGCCAAGACTCACTTCAGGCTTTCAACTCCTCGACAATGAATAAGATATCACATTTTTTATTAAAATAATAAAAACAAACAAGAATTAGATATTATTATCATAAAGAATGTCAAACAAATACTCAACAAGTTTGATGAATTCAAAACTTATTCATTATCGAAAAGGTAATAGTTTTATAAAGATTTGTTTTTTCAGGTAATATTTTTTTATACCATGTTTTCTCGCAAAGTGGAGCATATGGATCTACACAGTGTAAAGATATCCCTTCCAAAAGTATATAAAGTATATAGATTTCTCTAACGTGAATATTTTTTAACGAGAATTAATTATCAGACAATTGCTCGACTCAATGTGGCATCCAGTGCCGCATTTTTGGATTTTTTTAAATACAACAGATGCAAAAATCAAACCCGCGATTTCCAAATTCTTAAATGCGCACGCCAATCTCTACGCTACCGGGGAGACTAGTTAATGAAATACTACAATGATATTGCTAATTTATTAAAAAATCCGTGATAATTTTAGTTGTGTATAATTCATCAGCTTAATCATGGAACATATGACAAATTTTAATTTTAATTTATTCACAACGTGGCATAAAATGCTTTGGTTTTAAATAAAACACATAAAAATCAACAAAAGGATAACATTTGAATATTTAAATTTTTTTTTAAAGATAAGTGGAATTAAAAAGTAATAAAACTTAATATTGATCACGCTACGCCTCTGATATAATTTTAGAGGAGAGGGTTAACTGTTAACCTGTACACAAGTAGAAGGGATTTAATAGCCAATTAAGGGTAAACAGTTCAAATAGTCCACCCAAAATATACTTGGTCCAATTATACAAACGCTTGTAATACGATACAACTTTGTTCTTAAGTATTGCCATTTTGTCTTATTGCTTTTAATATTACTCTAGCATTTTAAATTAACATTTAACTTACGAAGTTTTCAGATTAAATTTAGATTTAATCTGCAGTTTTATTACAAAAGATAAACACAGTTTCCCCCTACCATTTGTCGCGTCTTTATTTCCACTATGTGGGTGTGCACCGTGGCATAGCAAACGCAGAAAATTTTTTAGAATGGCAAAAGTAGTGACTGGTCAAAATTTTAATTAGACCACAATAAAAGAATGTCTTGTAAATAAATATTTTTGCGTATTGAGTTTTAGGGGCAGTTTGGAGATGAAAATTCTGATACACTGTCTTTTTTAAAATCGCATAAAAAATATAACAAACGATTAAAAAAAGTTTATACGAATATAAATAGTTTTATGAAATTTTGAAAAAGTTTCCGTTTAGTTTTTACTTTTAATTCTTTCAAAATTAATGTTCAGTAATTTGTAGAGATCCATTTAATCTTTTTTCTGAAGTGAGTATTTTTACAGTATTGAAAGCTTTCGGTTTGCGTAGTTGTTAGCGTACGTGCCTAACAATGCTGGTTCAATTCCTCATCTGTCGGATTGATAAAAATCTAAAAACGCAGAACTGGATGCCCATTAGGTTGAACAATTATCTGACAAACGATTCTCGTGAAAAATAATCTGTCAAGACGTCTTCACATTGCGAATATCCATATACTCCACTTTCAGAGTGAATATCTTTACACTGCGTAGATTCATATGCTCCACTTTGGAAAGCGAACATGGTAATAAAAAAATGAAATTTATTTGTTTCAGTTTCGGAACTGAAATGGTATTAGTAAATGTATCTGTATGGTTATGTATGTATTGTAAATGGATTATTATCAAGTAATTATAAATTCATTCAATATGTTGTGTCGTTTGTTAAAAACATTGAGTAATTCAATCGATACATGATATCATTTTATACACCATGCATTAATACTTATATGTATACTGAAAATTATTCAGATAGAAGTATTGTATTATGATTTGAATATTATAGTAAAATAAGTATGAATCAGTCTAGTGTTTTCTTAAACCGCCCACTTACGTAAATTCAAAAGAAACAAAACGTTTCTGTTGTCAGTGAAAATGATGGATTGCTTTTTTACGGTATTTTTCCAAAAGCCTCTTCTTCACATTAATTCAAAAAAAAACTTCTGAAAAGTCAAACAATCTAAAATCTCAACGAAAACAAGAAGTAACGTCTCGTAAAGATGGGAAACTTCGATAAATTCGTTTGTTTTTTGTGCTTGAATAAATAAAACTTGTTCAAGCTTTGAGTCATTTTTTAAGATACCTGCATATTTTTATGAAAACAAAACGTAAAAAGTTTAAGCAAAACTTTCCTGGGTAAATAAGTACGTAGTGTTTGTTTTTCAGAGATTTTTTCTTCTAAATACCTACTGTTAAAAAACAGAGAGGTGTCTTTATATTTTTCTTCTTCTTTGTGAGCTGTATTTTATATCAATCATGGTTGGTCATAGTAAATTTACTAGAAACGGCGATTGCATGATTTACTAATTTTTAATGCATTTCGTAATTTTACAGTTATGTAAATGTAAAAAACATAACTTCGCCTATAAATACATATCATTATCAAATTAATATGATGTTTAATTATCGATATATATTGTATATCCTACTTCAGTATTGGTACACAATTTATTAAATCATGGACAAGTATGTTATCAAGCACAAAGGTGTAGTGCGATTTAATTAACATTTTTTGACAGAAATTGGTCTAGTCATCCATAAACGTGGACTGTATTTATTTATTCCTAAAATTGATAAAAAATAAAATGTACAACTCATGAATATTAATGCAGCATCTTAATTATTTTAATTTCTTATTATGTAATTATGATTGTTTTTAAGAAAGTAGAACGATTTTGTTTCCAGAAAAAAATCTCTATAGTCCTATTTTACCGTTTACATAATTGAGCTTTGATTTTGTACGAAAATAACTTTTCGAGCATATATTAAAATTTAAAGTATATTATTTGTCACATCGATAGCTTAACGTGAAAAGTTGCTAACTCCACCCTTAGCTGAAAATGATCCGTATAAGTCATCATGTTGTATCATGCTACATACATATTCCGTATTAATTTGATAACTGAGTCATTTAAACATACCAAAAAAACGTCGCAAGAAAATTTGATAACTCCTCTTTGAGAACTAAAATGTAAAATTTATAATCCGAATTCAGATCTATCGAAAGTGTATTATTTTAAAAATCATTTAAAATGTGCTTTTTTCATATAAAAATTATAGAAAATTAATCAGTTCTTACATATTCCTGTAAAATTTCCAGAAACGAAGTTAGCAAATTTGCACATGAACCTATCGATAAGTCATTTTTTAGCATTAATTAAATGTTATTTAAATAATTCATGCTTTATACGTAGCATAATTTTACATATTACAAAATATTAAAAAAACATCATTTTTATAAACATTATAAATATCTTCTTTTTAATATGTATATATACTTTAATAGTTATACTTTAGTAATATTATTGCTACGTTTTCTTATCAAATATAATGAAAAATAACTATATTTTACCTATTATTTTGGAAATTTACTCAACCGATTTTATTGTTTTACAAGGCTGTTAATATAAATGTCTTTATTAGTTGTTTGAATGTTTTTATTGCACGTTATATTTTTAATTACAGCACATAATCGTTTCTTTACGGTAAACCTCAGTAGGCCATAAAGTTTATTAAAACGATTATTTCTTCACTAAGTTCATCTGAATGTTGTAATTAATCTTACAAACTTGTTACGATCGTGTCAGAAATAAATATATAAAATTTTGTGTCTGAAAAAGTATTAAATCGTTCACATACATTTATGCGATACATTTTTTTATAATAATTCAGTAATTATTACTATAATTGATTGACAGATTTTACATTTACGTTTATATTTAACTTTGTAAGTGTTTGATTCGTACACTTTATATTTTATCAAATAAATTTTACTAAATTAAACAAAACTGGCACTTAAACCATTAATTTTGTATCAAACTATAGTTGGAAATATTTTTATACATTAAATTCTGGAAACAGTGGATTGCTTAAAATTGATTTATATTAAAGAAAGAAAAATGTTTACTATCACTCATACAAACACATTTAAAATTGATATCACAAAATATTCATCATCTCAAAACTATTCATTTATTTATAAGTGACTATATATAATTTAAATAAAATATAAAACTCTACCTATACTATAATTA
>JAGVSQ010002471.1:0-24570 GCA_022683975.1 Rhyacophila evoluta | reverse complement strand
TTCAGAATATATTAGAGTGAAAATTGTATTTAAATATATACTAATTCCCTATTACAACTTTTATTAGTCTAAGTAATTATACTGTAAAAATAAAATCTTATATGAAAAGGGCAACAAATTTATATTGCCTGATTTTAACTTTACTTGAGACAGGGCAGTACTAATCATAAGGATAGTTATGAATCAGAATTATGTAAATGCTTATTAAAGTCATTGAATGATTTTCAAGATACTTAATTAGATTATCAATGTTTTATATGTATTGATTAAACTATTGCAGCTAAGTTAGCAAATTTATGATTCTATAATTTTCAAAATATAATCTAAAGTTTATGATACAAAATATTATTAATACAACATGATATTATTGCATTTATTTATTTTTCGACGAGGATGGGTATTCTTTTAATTATAATCTGTGTGGTGTGTCTACAGTTGTACTCTACAAACTGCTGTATAAAATGGCAATAATCCGTTTTAAATTATCAATAGATGGAGTTACTACTGCTCATCCATAATTATATAATTTGGTATGTAACCTTAATTAAATGGCAGTTTGTTCTGTTTGATCAGTATAATGATTGATACATAGAAAATAATGTTATATTTATTCTATATATATGAATCTAAAAAAAATTGATATATTTTATCATCAGAGGATAAAAATTATAAATACGGGGGTGCACATTTCATATAAGTCTGATTATATCTACAAATTGAATGTTTTATATTGAGGTGTTTCTGTGAAGTTTTGCAAAAGGTATGAATTTATTTCAATAAAACATATATAACAATAAAGTTCTCCATAGTCAGATTGTATTAAATTTAAGCCATTGTTTATGAAAAACATTTTTTCAGAAAATATTATCTGCTGTTTAATAAAATGAAGAATAACTTCAATGCGGATGTTGTCGTGAACTTTGGTTGAGCCGATTTTTGGTCATACAACACCGGATTTAGTAGAAATCTACAGTACTTAAAATTGAATTCATACTTCATGCATAACATTGTCAAATCATAAAAAAATATGATTTCATTATATTTATTGTCTACGATTACTTCAATAGATTCAAAAAAATGTGTATATTTACTACTAGCAACTATATGAAAGTCACTGTACTCATTTTTAGCAGCACCTATCCTGGAGATTTAAATTATTGATTTGTTTGTGAAGTAGATTAATCAGACACTTATAATAACGTTCCCTTCTGATTCAATTAAAATAAAAACTTGTAATATTACTTATTCCTATAAAAAGTGTTTATTTTGTGTTTTGCGTTTACACGCCCACCGAATGTAAAAAATATAATTGATTGCAGACACTTTCACGACGGACGTTTGAATTTTCAGCTGTGAAGCTGGTTAACCTTATAGAAGGTCTTCAAACAACAATCAAATGGGAGTGTCGAAGGTGCCCAGCAATTCTGAACCTTGCAATAGTTCATCGTCACCCATATTCCAGTCCCCAGAAGACATATCAGGGAAGAGGCTGTCTTCGTCCAACAACCTATCCAAAGACGTTTTCCTAATTGGGCCTACCGCATTCGGAGAATGATTTGATATAACAGCGGTGCTCATGATGGGATCCGTTTCACACTGCAGTATATTTGCGAAGGACGACGGGTATGCCTTAGTACCCGGTTGCAAGTTTATCATGTTGCTCTTGATCGGCATCGAAAGATTCTTGTACCTCGTCAGGAATTCGGGCTCTGCTACAGGTTGGATCATCGATATCGGAGGCCGGTAATACATCGGGTCCAGAATCGTTTCCTTCTGCTTTTGCATCGGTGGTGCCATTGGCATTTTTTCCTGAAACATATACGGCACGAAAATTAGTATTGGTTTTATAAAGGTGGTAAAAATAAAAAATAGATATTACATAAGCAATAAATTTTAGTTGATAAAATTTATCTAATAATAACTAGCATGTCTATAATCTAAGATTAAATTGGGCACTCCTTATATAATATAATGTATAAAGATACAATATCTAAAATTTTAAATTCATTATTACAAGAGTCAACAAAAATTAGAATTGCATTATGACTGCAGTATACATATTTAATATTTTAGTTATTAAAAGTTTAATTAATTATTTTCTTAATGTCTATATAGTGGTCTTTACGAGTAAAGATATTGTGTGGACGGACCTTTTGTGAGGAATTTATTCAATCGATTACAGCATTTCATGTTATTTATCACCATATATCAATTTAAACATATTTTTCTAATAATTAATAATGATTCTTATAGTATTTTAACAGCCAAAAATTAATTCCAGTGGATTCAATTTCTTAGTAACCCTTTCTTCGGTATCTTGAACATTCTTCAATTTTGTGCTGATTTCTTCATTGGTGCTTCCGAAAGACGAAGCAGTCCAACAAGTAGATTGGAATGAGTACACATTAATACACATAATGCTGAGAAATCCACAATAAAAAAGAATAAACAATTTAAATTAAATCAATCTTAATTTTTTTTAAATTTTAAAATTAAATACATTTTGTTTTTGCAGTAATTTAAAAAAATCTATGCTACTTTTTAAATTACAACTAAAAACTTTTCTTTTCTTATATTACATTCAATACAATAATTCAGTTTATTAATACAATATAAGGCATATCGAAACTGTCATAAAAAGAGGATATTGGGGAATAGGGAGACAGAATTGTTTGAAAAAATAGAACATGTTATATAATTAGTACTAATAAATATCAAAGGTTTTCGAGATTGCTTTAGTTGCTTTTAATACCGAAATAGTTGCGAGTAGGGTTTCCCATTTCGGGATTATAGTAAATTCGATATTCGATATTGATGACCCGGTAATGGTTTCATTGAATTCCGACATATGTGTTAAATATAATGTAATATAATATCGTTGATATTTTAATATTTATTTCGAGAAAATGTTATAATTAATAAATACGTCACGTCTGATTTTATTATTTTAAAAATAATATGAGAACATTTAAATGCCTTACACTTTAAGCATCGATTTTTAATTATCGGCGTAATTTTTCAATTTAGATTCATTTGACACGGAGAATTTATAAAATAATATTATTTAATAGTAGATATTATGTTAAATTGGAACTATTCGATAATTAAAACATTTTAACACAGTGCTAAGTGAATAGTATAATTAGAATATATTATCGATTGAGTATTAATGTTAATGTATTGTAGATATAGTGATTAATTTAAATATGAATGTCGATTTTTTTCCGAGAGAAGGAGCTGATTTTTAATGACGAAATTTCAGTACCGGGATTTTTAAAATCCCGAGACGGTAATCCCTAGCTAGCCTAGCCTGATCGGGATGCAACATAACTGTGCAGTTATTTTCGAAGCGAAAAACAAGAATAACGTCTAGTCGAGAGAGGTGGTGTGTATGGATGGGCACGCAGCCAGACAAATGCATCTATCTTGGATTCACTTTCGATGTGATAAAAATAATATTACCATATTATAAAACTAAAGATCGAGATTTTGTAAATATGCTATTATCAACAGCATAAACCAATTCAAATAAACTCCAGTGGTCTTAAAACTACGCCTTATTAAAAAATGCCCAATTATCATAATAATAATAATATTACTGTCACTATATACAGTAGCTGATTGGTAAATCAGATATTCAAATCCTACACTTGAATAGGGATTTTTAAAACTCAAGGATGCAACACGGTACAATAAAATCCCGTTATAACGAAACTCGTGGGACCACGTTTTTGTTCCGTTTTACTGAAATTTCGTTGCAAAGAAATATGGAATATGTATTTCATTTTTTCCAGTCCGCCATATATTCGTTATACTGGACATATCCTTGTTACGGTATTCACTTTAGCGAGATTTGACTGTATAACAAATTTTCATAAAATCAATTAGTCATGTATTCGCATTGTGGAGATATACATACTCCACATTGTGTAATAAATACCTAATATGCCCATCATCCACCCGCCCTGTTCTTACACCTGGTCTTAATCAGGCGTATCCCGCAGGTTTGGTATCGAGAAGCGATCTACTTTATTCGACGGGAATGTCCCGGGAGTAAATATAAATTACCCAAGACGTAGGTTGCCACGCACTTGGGTGTGCTGAAGTTAACAGAAATAATATAGAATGATTAAAAAAAGCTAATTGAAAAATGGATACTATTTGTTCAAGCAATTTATGTGAAGAAATCATCACGGTCGCCGTATGATGCCGCAAACTTTTTGAAAGCAATAAAATTCACCCTAGTGGCAATCAAGTCGGATGGCCCGATGGGTCCAACAGCTGGTTGGACCAACTATATTTAATAATTAGGAATAGCAAATGTTATCAACTAAAGCGCTTTGTATGTTAATTTTTAATACAGTACGGTGGTTGATGGGTAGGGCTTGGTCCATGCGGCCACCAATTTTGGTTATAATAATTAGAATTAATTCAAAGATTATTTCTGATAACATAATCTTTAATATGAAGCCCCCTCCAAAACACACATTTAACCCTTCTCTTACTACAACGTTTTTAAATACCTAATCCAGTGCGTCCTAAACTTTTTCATGTCACGGTCTTCTAAATCAGAAGGCAATAATCTGATCCCCCAAAAAATGATTTACATATCAGAAAGCAAAAATCGAAAAATTATAAATAATATTCAATGAGTTTCATTCAGCGAACAATAAATTTCAATCAAGTGATATTTCTGATCTAAGCGACAAATCCTACCATTTAAATTAAATTTTAATAAAAATCATTGCATTGCTTTTAAGCATACTACCATTTTCGGTTATTGTGTATACAATTCAAAGAAAAACGATCGTTAGCATTTCTCTCTGTTGTCATAAATATAACAAAGCGTTGGTTGGTATTCAAAGAGTTAAAAAAAAATTCTATTATTTCTCAAACTTCATCCAAAAATTATTACCTACAACTTTAACTGTGTAAAAATAAGTAAGATGCTATACATGACAGTATCGTTTAAAAGTTGAAGTTTCGTTATTTAATAAGCTAACATAGTTGAATATACTCGAAATGTTTACTATATAATTTCTCTACTGATAGCTATATTTTTTTTCATAAATACTTTCCAAAATTATTTTTACTCTAACAAAGTCCCGCAGCATGTCGAATTCTCAAATTCAAATATGTCACTCAAATTAAGCTTAACATAGCGTATATGCTCTGAGCAATCTACACACGCATGGGTTGTGATATCTTAACATGCCTACAAACTAACAGCAATATGTCATAACGAATGATGCATTTTTTTGCTAAGGTTCTGGCGCCTTATTGCGCAGAGACGTTGTAAATTTATCAGAAATGTTTAATGATTTGAACAATTTTCTTCAATTTAACGGCTTTCTAAAAATTATTCATTACAATTATAAAGTAAATTTATTAAAAAATCGGATATATATCGAATGAAACAATAATATATATTAAGAACTACTCGTATACTTTATCATTAATGCAGTGGTCCTTTCTTCAGATCGATGTCGGCTCTTGGAAGTCAATTAACACCTCAAAGTTCTGCTTAATTTCATCCGAGCTTAACATAACCCTACCTAACATGATACGAGCCTAACCTAACTTAGTCTTACATAATCTGACATAGTCCGGCTAGTCTAATAACCAAACATGACCAATCACGATCTACGAGTATTACTTATAACTAAATTAAAGCGTTGTCTGCTGAAAAATTACGTTAGTTTTCGTACAATTCTGAGATGGGAGATCTTGGCAGTAAACAGTCCATATATTATATTAATTTCTACCGACTAAAATCTTTGTGTCGAGTTTGAAAAGAATACAACAATGATGGGCCGACTTTTTCAAAACTAAGATAATAAATACAGACGAGAAAACACAGTCTGCCTGTTTGACGAATGCATAGCCGCCATTTCTGTATAACCTTGTGTATTTTTTTACGATGTCCTTTCCGAAAGTAGAGCATACGGACCTCAACATCGTGAAGATAGCTACTCCATAAATTGAGTCAGTAAATACATGGATCTCCTTATTATAAATACTACTTAGACAAAAAAAATATACGAGAATTGGTTGTTAGTCAATTGCTAATAAATCTACAAAGTACAATAGGAAATATGTAATAATTTTACGAACTTCAATATATGTTTTACCCAAGCCCAGCGAAACCTTCAGTGGAGCCTGTTAATAACCGTGGATTTTGTGGAACTTTTTGAACTGGCTGTGTCTCGCATTTTCTAGGAACCTATCTACCGTCTTACCTGTTGTAAGCTTATTAATCATCAACAAATCTAAATAATTAATCAAATCATATAATTATACACATAGATATTTATAGTAAATTTGAATCTCGAAAACCTTTGAATAAAGGGATAAAATTTGGGGAGGATGGGATTGATCGGGACGAATAAATGACACAACACAGTTTCGAATGCACATTTCGGCATATTTATTTATTTTTTTATTATTGTACCAATTTCAATAAATCGAAAAAATCGCCTCGTAAATTTATCATGATATATAATATATATACAATACACAATAATATAATTATTCATATAATATCGAAACAACAACATCCAATAAAACCTCTATTATACTTTTTTAAATTTCGTATCGATCGATGACATTCAATCACCGCATTCTCTCATGTAATCGCCTACATGATCACCAACAATCATACGTCTATTTTTTTAAAGCCACAATATCAGAGCACGTCTCAGATTACAAGGTGCACTTCTTTTCCTACTTTACTCAGTTTTTTATTCTTCTTCCTTACAACAAAACTGCACTTAAACGTGCAAATCGTCACAACAAACTAAAACAGTATACACAATGTGACAAATATTGGCCAAATTAATGTATTCTAGATAGTATCTATTAAAGAACCCGAAAGTAACAATTCTCGACTAATTTATTGATATTATCGACATTAAGACTTATTTAAAAATGTATCCTTTATGAAAATTTCTATATGGAAGTTAAAAAAATATTAAATAATCACCAATTTGTTGGTGGACGTCATTCATATTAAGGTAGGCAGTGTCATGAAAGAAGTTTTTAAATTGTTTAATCTATATATAAACAGATCAATCGATGAAGTTACATGTTATTATATTATTTTAATGATTTATGTTATTCTCAGATGATGGTTGATTCGAGTGCGTTCTCCCCCAAAATTAAGCCCAATTGAACACATTACGAAAACAGTCAATTATGTAGTCTTAAATTAAATATATTTTATGATTTTAAATTACAAAACATATTTTTTGTAACGTTTCCAATAAAGATTTTTCCACGGCACCGAGCAATTATTTCTAATTCAATTTAAGATTTGTTACTTTCAGATCACCTTGTATTTTAAAAATGTAATTTCGGCAACAGTAAAAATTTCCAATACGTTAATTTTATGTCACCTTGTTTGTTTTTGACAATCAATAATAAACTGAAGACAGCAATTTATTACACACGTACAATATTATCGATAGAGTGCTGTTTTCAATTTAGTATGCCAACATTAAAAGATGTTCATATTTTTTGTGAGAAACATAAATATAGAACCGAGTGCCAAAATTTCAAAACCAGACACTGAGCAAATGAAGATTTTTGTGTTTTAGAATATACACACATTAATTTAAGATTCAACATTACTGTTGCCAAAATTACGAACAAAAATAGTTGGTTACATTGATTATGGCGTCAAATAAATCGTATTAATTGTAAATTTCGTTACAATAAAACATTAATGCTTCCAAAATAAGCAATACACATAGATATGTATGACGCTATGATAACTCGCGTTATTTCCAGTGAAGTACTTTAATAAATCCAGCACAAATATACAAAAAAAAAACATACAATTATTAATCAATGCTATATCTAAATTATTATTTAAATCTTCGCTTATTTGTACGCAGTTTGTGTGGCTATTGTAAAAATATGTTTCTGTTTAAAATTTTATAAAAAAACTTCGATTAATAATCCGATATTTTCGTAAATCATTTATTACAAGGTGTCGTTTTTTGTATGTATTATCATTTGTACTATGTATGATACAAAACGTCATTCATTAAGTTGACATTTTGCGAAAAATTTGTGAAAGAATTGATTAGCTTCTATTTTACATGATATAAAATAAGAATTAGTTATATTAATCACATTTGTAAATGATATATTTTTGTGCAATTATTTTCGATGCGAAGATAGCTTAATTCTGTATTAAAATTAATAACTACATTGTAATTACATATAAATTTGTGAAACATCTATTGATACTTATGGTACCCATACACCCTATAGTTTTCCTGCAGTCCGAGGACTGTCAATCCAAGGCGATGATTAGGATTGAAGCATGAGCCTGTCAATCAGACAGTACGCAACTATCGACACGGACTATATTACGTATGGCCTTGTCTTACTTATAATTATCTTCTTTGACTGACAGTCTCCAGATCGTATGGGTGCAAGCCATTAGTTTGATTCTTGTTTGAAAGCCATTTTTAAACATACATAAAAAAGAAAACCACACATAATTCCGTAAATTGTTAAGCATCAATCAGTAATTTGTTTGCTATTTATTAATAAAAACATGTTTCAGTATTTAATATATTTTAAAAATGTCCACAATACGCAAATGTTGAGTGTACACAATGGCAAACTATTATATTTAAGATGGACCGGTAGACGATACAAATTTAATGCATATGACGGTAAAAGACGACGAAGTGCCTGGAAGAACTTCCGATGACAATAAAATAAGATGCCAAGTCAGCATCAACACATTTTTTTCATTGTCAATTGATCAATTTTTTACCGTAAGAAATGTTTTTATTATATCAATGAATAATTTTAATACATATTTTTGATAACAATTGCTTTACATATACATTCTCAATACACGCAACAGTTGATATTTTTTTATCTAATATGCATGCAATACCAACTTATGATTTGGACAATATTACATTATTATGTAAGCGTAATTTTTATTTCTTTTTCTCACAAAATATTTCGACATAAAATCATGAATTTTGATTAAAAATAGTAAAAAAAATAGTAATGAATTAATTGTTTTGAAACGGTCACCAGACAAATGCACACATCACAACTATGCACAATAAAATTGTACACATGTGTAACTGACCACAGAGAAATATTATCACATTTTCATTTAAATGTTATTTGAAATTACATCATTATGTAATAAGTAGTAGATCCATGTTTTATTTTAAGCATTCAATATTTATAAAAAATGAAATTAAATGAATAACAGTAAACAGGCGAAATCGATAATCGTTATCATTGATAAACCGTTGTCTATTATACAATCACGTCAATTCGGTGAAAAATGCGAGTGGGCAATAGTGTTCAATTTGTCTTGTGTGCATTTTTCAAGGAACCTCCTGAAAAAATATCATTAACAAATGGATGGTATTGCATGCTAATTGACAAACCAGGACTGAATTTTTTTAAAAATTCTCCCTTGCGACGAAGCGTAAGTTTTTTTATTGGTTTTATATTGTAAGGATAAATTTAATGATTTAAAAAACTTGTGATAAATCGAATATAATATTAATACACAAATATCCGATGGCTTTCTCGTAACTACACGGTACATGTTTTTTTTTTAATATAAAATGCCAATCTCAAAAATACAGTCAGTCCATATGTTAGCAATAACTATCACAATGAGTACACATTATTTAAAGATTCCAAAAGTTCTAATTCAAATAGCAACTTCGAATAAACACTAAGTAGTATATCTTATACACAATAAATATCGATTACTCTAGTTAAATGTTTAAAAACTTCATTGTACATATTCTTCCGAAATTGGTAACTAATGTTAATACTCTATACATCTCTCTTTGAGGATGTAACGAATTACTTAGCTATAATAAATTGCTAATTTAGAAAACGTATTATTTCATTGATGTATTTGTCAGGGGATGAAATGAGGCCGGCTGCAAATCTCAAATAGGCACGAAATTCGAGAAATAATTACGAGTAATTTAACAAAGACATAAAGCTGGAGTACACATTTTCGTTTAATGTCATAACGACTGTGGAAAGAAAAAGGGACTTATCCCACATTGGACAAATTTTACAGGAGGTACAAAAAGCGTTTATTTAATGATTTTGAGCTAACGTTAAAAAATACATAGGCATAACCTTGAAGTGCATGAATACTTAAATTATTATTATAATTACTCAGTGTGATATTAATTTAATAAGTTATTTTAAAAAAACCAAGAAAATTCATTCGGTGTAAGATCTTTTTTCTGGCAGCTAATTTCTCATGGCATACTTTTTTATAACTTAAAAGTTAAATTTAAGCACTAATCCAGTACTTCCAGCTTATATCCTTTTGATAGAACGTGTCTTAAGGTTTATACATTCAAATAACCGAAAAGCTATTTTGAAAAAAGTAGGGTTACGTCCTTTTTCCTTCACACATTCGATAAGTAAACATTAAGTTAAATTATGAAAGGTTATACAGTCGAACAACGCATAGAAATTGTAAAAATTCTTTTTAAAAATAATGAAAAATTTGAAGAGAACAAGTTCAAATGTCAGCTCACTTTGAGACACCCATATAATCGGGTCTCTTTTTATGCGGTTTTGAAGTTATGCGTTACGTATTTCATTCAAATCAAGGATTCTGATGTTGGAAACTGAAAAAAAACTGAACTCTTTGGAACTATAAAAAATATCAGCTGAAAACGAGGACGAAGTTGAAGCTAATTATGTTTTTCAGGAATGACTGTATTTAGCATGTAGATCTGATATGTGGTCTATCTCTTCTAGTGATAAAAGTGATTTGGCACCAGTTCGCAAATGGTGCCAGAACATAGTCAAATAGTGACGGTGGTTTTCATGATAAAATGTCAAACACACTTATTTAAAGTAATTTTATATTTCTTTAAGACTTTCGAATGAATATTTAGGCATTTATATTTTCATAACCCTTTTTAGCCAACTCCACGTTCATTGATCATTATTATCGTTGTATACAGCTTAAGAAAATTACCAAATGTTTTCCAAGTTTTCGGCATCGGGTTTTTAGCGTGAATTATGTGTAACGTGAATATTATATAACGCATAAAAAGAGATCCAGTATTGGATTAACGCGAACAAGAATGTACACATGAGAGTAAATATTTTTTTAGAAAATACGATCAGTATCTAATATTCTATTAAATGGGTGATATTTATAATCGTTACTTTTGGACACTGCTTTATATTGTATATAATGGGCAGAGATGTTTGACGAAAAACAGTGTAGCTATTTATCAATACTTTTATAGAATCCAAATACCACCGAAGTTTGTATTGGTTGTACTACATTGAGATAAAAGTTAAAAATAAATTTTAAAGATGGTTCAATTTAAATAAAAAAAAATACTTTAGTCTAGCAAAGTTATTATATTTAAGCAAAATTTAATCACATTAGTTATGGTATATTTATCAAAAATATTAATTAGTTATGGTTGTTGGAGTTAAATAATTTTTTACACGAAACTCTTGCAATGTATAGTATGATTATAGTGACTATAACAATGAAATACAAATGAGAACCATTGTTTTCAGTGGCGTGCTTATAGTATTATATTTTTAATAAATAGTTATTAAATTAAATACGTACGTTAAGATTTTTATTCGAAAATGTTAAGCTACTGAACACAATTGACACGAAGTTTTTTTTGCCAGTGAATTTCAATGTACGAACTATTTGTATCTCAGATTCCAATATAAACATAGGCAGTGTTGCCAGAGGCATAATAATACGATATTTTACAATAATTCATTTTTGTAACATAAATATTTTTGTAAAATTCTGACCAATGAATGCCAATTAAAAGAATTATTATTTGGCAGTACGGTGCGTACCAATATGATCGGAGATCAATGCTTATTAAAATAAACCGGTAACAGTATTAATTAAATCACTGCTTTATATTAACAATGTAATGTTTTTTTATTCATATGCAGCACTGGGAACTAGTATTTTTTAAAATACAATAGGAATTAAAAATTATACGTACTTATTACATAATATAAAAATGCAGGTAACCCTCGTATAGCGCGGATATTCCGTTCTATAAAAAAACACATTACGCGAGACTGGCTCAATTTGCAAATTTGTTGTAATTATAAAACAGAATTGATATCACAATCAGTTCAATTAATTGTTCATATATGTCAACATACAAACCATTAATTAAATATTATGTACAAGCATACATATAAGATTATACAAATTGCAAACAAGATTGAGAAAAATAAAATAAAATTAATATATTAGTTATTCATCGCAATTAAAATTAATATATTGAAAAAGAAGAAATCTAAAAAAAAACAGCGTTATGCGAGAATATTAACTCAATTTAAAAACGTTTATATATCGAAACCGTGTTGTCCAAGTACCAAGTTATACGAAGGTTACCTGTAATAAATAACAAATGTAAGTGAGGTTATGTTACTTCGTCTATGTTGTATCTATCTACAAGTACATATGTTTGAGTTAGGATAAAGCCTAGAGGAACATGTAAGCTATATTAATACTAACAGTAAATATTTTAAATAGTATCTTCATTTTAAACGTAATCGTAAATATAAAAATATTGAATATGCTCGACATCATATTTGATCGATATAAAACGTATTGATCTGATATACGGTTATAATATAAATCGACATTGACCCAAAAAGTGATTGAACTGATAAATTATATCTCTAATAGATTCAGGCCTTTTAACTACAAGCAGTCAATTAAATCGATATGCTGCACATATTCTAAATAAAATGTCAAACGGATAAGTGTTTTGAATAGTGTAAACAAGTTTTTATAGCGGTCGATCAAAACGTCAAATGAATGACAAGTTATACTTATCATACGATAAAATATAGCTTTATTAAAACCAAAACATAATGTTTTGACATGTTTATCGTGTACAACGATGAATTACTTTACAGGATTAAATCCAAAACATAAATATTTCAAGTGATTCAAAGAACAAAACAAAAATGTTATTTTCAAGTAGCTTCAATATTTTATTTCAGCTTACTTCCATTTCTATTTAAACATAAAAATATCGCCTGTCTAATTTTAAAACCTAGTAACAAACGAATTTTTGAAATTAATTGTTTTCGCAATTTCGACATAACTGTGGTATAATATACGTGGATATAATTGCGTGGAATCTGTGTCTACAATTGTCAATTTTTCGAAATTTTAAAAGTTTGTAGAATAAAATATTTTTAAGTTAAAACATTTACTAGGTTTTGAAATTTGACGGTTGTGTTGTAATACGTTTATGATAAATAGCTATCCACAAAAATTGTCAATGTATATAGATTCAACCGCTGTAAATTGGAGTTTCACGAAGTAAATGTTAACACAATTGAAAAGTTAAAAATTGTAGTATTTTTAATTTAGTTTATGGGCAAAATAAAAAAAAATGTGATATGTGTAGTAACGACATTCATGTCCGATTTACGCAAACTAGTTATGACTCTAGAAAAAGATAATCAAATCTATTCAAAAATTCGATGAGGTAGGATTTTACTAAAAAAAAAAAAACAGCGTAGTGCGATCGATTTTTTATGGGAAAATAAAATTTTTTTTAGTTGGCAATATATTTACAAGTTATTTGTTATGTTTATAAAGCTACACGGGAAGCAGGGGGACGGTCTATGTACATGTTTAGTGTTTACGTAAAAAAACTATTTAAATATTGTAACTATTTGGACACCATTTTCAACCAAAACTGATTAAAATTTACAGATATGGACGCCTCAAATTGGCAATAATTAAAAATTATTAACTCTAGCAAGTTTACAATATAACAACAGGGTGACTAATAACAATGTTCATATTATAAACATAATAAATTATAAATGAAAAAAAAGCACTAGACTAGATGTATTTAGTCATCATTAAAATGTTTTTTTTTTTTTTTGTATATATATATATAAACAAACTGTAGAATTTTGGGAAATATTTATAATTCAACGACAAAAGTTCACAAATTTAGCTAATTTAAATAACAATAAAATCGTCATAAAAATACAGTCAACTGAAAAAAAGTGTTAAAAATACTTAAGACTATTCGAACCATAAAATTAATAGGATAATTTACAAAAAAGCAATAACAAGAATCATAATTCACATGAATTTGACATATTATATACAATATATTTCATTCGATGCGGCTACAAATATAAATAAACACTTTATAATTGTCCTTAAATATTTATATAAAACTTAAAAACTATAAAAGCTACGTATATACTATAAGTTTTTGATGTTTCGTGGAATTAAAATGTATTATAGGCTGTTTAGAAAATCATCAGTAAAAAAAAAACTGATGACTATTTTGCTAAATAACGAAAACAATCAAAATGATCAAGTCCGTAGTACACTATGAACATTATAACATCGTTTGCAGAAACTCATTTAATTTTTCTTCTGCGGGACTTTTTAACCCTTTTTTAAAATACAAGTTTTATGTCACAAAAATGACTAAATGATTTTTACAGATGCGAAAGTCTTAAATTATTGAACATCTGAATGCTATTACAATGAATTGTAATGTCCAGTCGTCGTAAATTTATGTTATTTATGTAGTCTTCTTCATGTGCCGAGGTATATTTTTAAAAATATGGCGGATATATCATATCATAACATGGAATGCTGTATTTCTTCATTCGCATGAGTTCCAACTTACAGTTTCGATATTGACTCACAAAAAATAATAGTCCACACAATTTAATCTCACACGTTTTAAAAAACACCTGAAAATTCAAAGTTTTTTTTAACCATACTTAGGCGGTTTATTTTCAGGAGGTTTGTTATCATACAAAAAGTCATGAATAGAGAGCTACTTTATGAAGTAGAACATAAATTAACGCCTCGAATACGTGAAAATACAGTGCATCCCATTGCATATGCACGGCGAAATATTGTTATCACTTAACCATAATCATTTTTTACTAAAAACGTTTGAATAACTCAGTTTGTCGCAGTGCATAGTACAATCACTCGATGGAATATCTAAAATTTACGATGAAAATATGAGTTTAAATATTTAAATTGATGAGACGGTCTTTAATTTTTGTTAAATATGTGGAATAATTAAAAGAAAACTAAATATTTTAAGATAATGGATTTCCAGCAGTATGGCGTTAAATTTTGATGATCAATAAGAAAACATAACATTGATAAAATAAAAAAACAATGCAATGAATGATTTAAAAGAATAGATTTGGTAAACTTTGTCGTAAGTATACCGAGGAAATATCAATAAAAGTATTTGACGATTAAAAGTAATGTTTGGGTACACTTTTATCGAAACACCCTGTATAGCAATGGAACGCACATATATCGCGACTCAACAAGGTTCATTTTAAAGATTCAAGGCTTGGCTCTGGGCCTCCCTTGTACGAGGCAGATGTAGCCTGCACTCACATCGCATCCGCTGACGAGAAGGTTCATCAGCACGCTCCCTGCTGGAGGCGGAGGAGGCTGCTGGAGGGAAACCTTTTCCTGGGGCTGACGTCTCGAGCGCGATTTCTTCACGGCGGTGTTCACGCCGCTGGCTGGACTGGCGGATCGCTTAGATCCCGTCTTTTCGCCTACCGCACTGGATACTGTCGTGGGAATTTCCGAAAGGTTTGTGATCTGTTGGCGTTTCGGGGGTAATGGTTCCAACGATTCCCGTTGGTCTGTTCTCCAAGTGTCTAAAGGACCTGTGAAAATTGACCACCAAAAATTATTTAGACAAGTATATTGATGCAATATTATATTTGATATTTCATTTTTAGTTAATATAATACAAAAAAGCTTATCAAAAACAGTTTGAGGGTAAACGATTTATGAAGATACTGTCAAGGTAAAATAATAATAAAAGTCATAGGCATGTTTCACACATTTGTTTTATTTGAAAGATGCTTCCATGTCTTTCTTGAGAAACCCATGGTAACCATTTTTTTTAAATTAAATATTAATCTAGTAATAATCCATGGTTTACCAATTCAACGGACGAATTTCGTTTATTTAATGTCACACACCTCACTGTTTTTAATAAAACTTTTAGTATATATCATAAACAAATATAAATAATATGTATATAATGTTTAAATACAGAAAAATACTAACTCTTATCAACACCATTAATACAAATAGACGAAACATCTACGTCGTCAGCGGGCGACTTAGGGCCCATATCAGCGTCGCAATCCCTCACCGGAGTAGCCAGGAGTCTGGCCAGGTTAGAGTTGGAGACGGGACGATCGCTAGACGGTAGCGTTCTCGTTCCCCTCCTCGGCATATGAAGGGTGAGATGATCGGGCAAAGCGCCCCACATCACGCGCCCGTCAGCTAATGGAGGAGGCTGTTGCTGCTGCAGATGGCTCTGTCTGTGATTATGGTGATCGTTGAGATGGATAGGCAGTTGGTCTGAAGGACCCATTGGGATGTAGGGGGCCCTCGCATCCAGCTCTCCCTCGAGGCCGAGTTCCGTCAGCAGTGGACTGCCGTTGAGTTCTTCTTCCGGCAGCGAACCGCCCGGACTGCATAGTGATGGTAGACTACCGACGTCAGAGCTCTGAATATATGAAAAAAAAAACAAAAATTAAACAAATCGATTTTCAATGATCACCCATTCGAATTCAATAAATTTCAGTAAACTTTAAAAAAAGTACTCGAGCGTAAAAATGTAGCTTCGATGGAACATTTTAAAATTACTTTTGAGCAAAATGATTCAGTTTGGTGGACGTTAATCAATAATATTGTTTAAATAACAGTGAGATTATCTGAACTACGTAGTTTCACACTCGGAGGATACGATATTCGTCCACATAAAAGGCATGAATGGTAGATTGTTGGTGAAGAAAGCAATTGCACTCATTCATATTATAAGACCGATAAAGCTTAGTACCTACATATTAAATATTACATATCGAGTGTGGAAAGACGAAGGACGCTAATAACCACACAGAAAAAATTTTATAAGACGTACAAAAAGCATCTAGTTAATGATTTTATGCCAAAGTCAAAATATTAAATAGACACAATCCCAAAGTCCACGACGACTAAAGCAGTTCGATTCGATATTAATATCCAGTCGAATTATAAATGTAATTATGTCCATTCTGTAAGCAAGATATTCACTCAATCTTTTGGAAAATTAAGCAGATAAATACATGTAAAAATATAGACACCATACTACCATATAATAATACACCATAAAAATAATTTAATTTAATCATTAAGCCATACTCCATCCAACAGACTCACAATTAACCTGAATTTCAGTAATGTATACGACACTTATGTCAAACCGCAATACATTGAGTTTCCTTATCAGATATCGTATTACACGATACTGAAAGGTTACAGGTTTTACACTCATATAGAAAAAAAGCTTGTGTGGTATTAGACTTAATTCGCGGAAACATGGCTGCAACCAGACGCCGCAGCAAATGCAAAGATAGAATTGCACAACACCACACCGCGGACAAAAGTTACATACAAGCGGTCCTCGACTTTCGCACATAATTGGTTTCTGAAGATATGTGCGAATGTCGAATGTTCTAAAGTAGAGGGGTAAAACATCGTTTAAACGTAGCTATTACTGTTTGGTCCATGGATATATGAGGAGGAAGAAACACAACATTGATTTCCAGGTATAAATTTTGCATGTAAATATTTCGGAGCCATTGTATACGATTAGTAATGACTTCGTGACCAAATGGTCTAGGATTTTCTGCTCGATAAACTAACTAAAATAACTAAGCAAAGTCAATCGTTTTTTAGAAGGTTTATGTCCAGGAGAAACTTATTCTTCCTTCAATAAGAAAGTTAGATTAAGCATTTTTGCAAAATAAACCCATTTCGTCTAGATGTGTTGGTTGGGAGAATGTGCTCCATCTACAATAATTTTGGACGGTGAGGAAATTAACTGTTTTGCGGCATCTTTATCTGCAACTGCTGATTCTCCAGGAGCAACTAAATGGAAACTAACGTTTTTTGCATTAACGACAAAAGTCTTTAAAAAATTGAATTGTAAAAATGTGCGAAATACCGAAGTATGCAAAAAGGCCGCCTATGCCTAGTATTTATTTTATTTATTCGTCCGATTTATTCACGATTCCCCGCCAAACGTTTGGGATTGAGATTAAAAAGAAATCTATATATATATATATGTATATGATATTGACGTGAGCGCAGTATATTGTTTGAATGAGAAATGTGGAAGGAAAACACTTGCGAAAGGATTACTGCGAAAATCACGCTCTATAAGAAATAGAGATATTTGGAATGGTGCATGGCTTTTAAAAATAATTAAATTTGATATGTTAAGAGTTATATACATTTATAATGACCATGTTCGTTGATGAATGACATAAAAACTGTTCAAATACGTCATTAAAAGATAATTATAAAATATAATTAATATTATAATGTGATTCTGACAAATGGGCATCTATTGACAATCGAATTTGATAGATTGCAATGTTAAATTACTTGCTAACGAGATTTTATGACTAGCCCACAATAATAGCAGCAAATGATTGATGAGGTTTCGTACTATAGAATTCGCCTTGTGAATTCATTCCCTACAAATTCTTTGCTTCAAAGAACGTTATATTCGACAAATAAAACGAAATAATATAATGTGTGATCTTAGAAATCCCTAAATGAAAGTTACAGGACTGGGGGGAATGATAAACTCCTGGAAATTGTATTATAAAATTAGAGAATTTTATTATCTAATATTAAAAAGATATATAATTTGTGAATATTGCTAATAAGCTGATAGAATAATTAAAGCGCAAGAAAAGTTTAGAAGATTTGGATGAGTAATAAATTACATACTAGCAACAACACTCTTGTTAGTTTTTGTTTACATCATGGGTCGGCACCTTTTGTTGTAAGAGTGCCAAATA
Organism: Rhyacophila evoluta; assembly: GCA_022683975.1. NCBI lineage: Eukaryota > Metazoa > Arthropoda > Insecta > Trichoptera > Rhyacophilidae > Rhyacophila > Rhyacophila evoluta. Next base: position 5,640 of record JAGVSQ010002471.1, on the reverse strand, counting down.
TTTTACGTGAATATTGAACGCGACAGATCGTTTTTTACATGTAACTCGTCATTGGTCATCTAGTTCCTGAATTTCAGAATGTAAGATAAACTTTTACATGAACGGAAAACGCGTAGAGATACCAATCGACCAAGAAGTGACGGAGGAAATGGCTTGTAGTGTATGAAAAAGGAAGTATTTTTGTAGTAAAACTCGTAGATATGCTGAATTTTCTAATCACCTTAGATACACATGGCGACATTGCCAAGGGAGATCTACTGTCCGCATCGTCGTCTCTGTATGAGGGCGTAGCGAAGGGATCGTCATCAGCTCGCAGGTGACAAGACCTCCTGTCGTCCGAGTCCCCGGAGCCCACAAGCTCCGCGAAACCGTCGGGCAGGAGGCCACAATAATTTTCGTCGCCGAGAATGAACTCGTCGAACATGTCGATGAATGGGCTATCTTCCAGAGGGATGCAGACGTCGCCGGCGGTTGGCGCCAGATGGGTCAGGTCTTCGGGCTCCTCCTTCAACACTGTGGGTGAAATATAATTTATTTAACTGTAATATCAAAAACTAATGAAATATCAGGAGATTTGGCGGAAATTGTTTTAATGTAGACCAATCCACTGAGCTAATACGAAAAATTCTTCAACCAGTCTTTCTACCCTGTACTCTGGACAAATTAGTTATTATTTCCACGTCTATCCATTAAATCCTAGTGAAAGATAACAAGGAACATCTAACTATTCTTAATTAAATCCCGATATCTGCGATGGGAAATGATTAGGTTGCATTCATAACTTATTTCAGTAAACTTGTGAACATATCTGTGTTCTACGAATGCCATTCAGAGTGATTTTTGTATGATCTATAATAATATATAGATAGTTCTATTATGCGACGTCTAATTTTCAGGTTCAAATTGTTCCAAAAATTATTTGTTAGTTACTTTTATGTACATACTTGAGTTGGATCTATCATTTGAGGAGATCGTTCGGGCGAATGCATACATAATGGAGATTGAAAAATCGCGGTGATCCAATTCTGTCACCGGTTGTCATGAAAGCATTTATTTTTAGTCAGATGCACAATAATTTTTGTGACACTAAACGGCCAAACTGTGGATTACGTCATTGCGCGTCAGTCTCATCAATCAAATCGACTGGCAACATGTTATCTTATTGACTGCTGTTTTGAATTGTAAATATTGTCTTAGTTTTAGAAAGGGCACCGAGCCGATTAAAAGTTGGTTAGGGCCCAACTTGTAAAAAACCACTTGTAATGTGTATTTTATGTGTAATTTAAGAGTAAACTGAGCAGTAATTGCTTCATAAAATTAAATATTTTATTGGTTTAGTTAATGATATAAGCCACAACAAAACGATTAAAAGTTTTGAAACAAGTTGTTTCTTTTTTTGAAAGGAGACTGCACATCGTTCAGAATTTGAAATGTTTTCGAACCGGTCGACAATAGTGTAAGGGTTTTTTTCTAGAGCGGATACATCCGCTCCTTACACGACAAATAAAAAAGTTTCTTCTGCTTAAACGGATTTTTTGTCTGATTGATAAAATGAAAAATTACTTACTAGTGAGACCCGGCTCCTCCTCGGAGAACATCAAGAATCCCTTGTTCATCTCTTCAGTCCTGGGAGCAAATATCTTTGCGGTGGCCGGCTGCGGGCCCTCGAGGACGTGCGCTATGGGCACTGTCGTCGGGACCGGTGGTGGCGCCGGGGCGGGCGAAACAGCTGGAGTCTTCACGCTGGCGCTGACAATAGCCGGCGCCCGCTGCTGCTCTTGGAGGGCGGCCGCGCGGGCTTGGCTGCAGGAGAGGATCTCATCTCTGCACTCGACCCCGCTGTGGACAAAAGGAGAGAGATCGCGATGTTTTATACCGGAGAGCTACCTGACGATGGGGATTTTGTCAGAATTTTAAACGGACATGTATAGCTCATTAAACTGATCTATTTTTTTATTGGTACGTACCACTGATACGGATGTAAATACCGTTAAATTTTTCATAAATACTGACTGTTTTAAGAATAAATATTAAGATAAATCAGTGATGACATGAATGCCATTTTAAATGAGAATTAAAAAATATATGCGTGCACACCTACAGATCAAGAACGAATGAATGGACTCACAGCGTACGGGTGGCATTGTCCTATTCCCAAAATAAAATTTAATAAATCTTACATACTCGTGTTCGTTCGTGTTCAATTGGTGTAGACGCACATTCAGTAAACGTGCCTTCGATGTATGTATAATAATTGCGGATTTGATCTCTTATGCAATTGACTTGTTCTTATTTATTGGCTATGCATTTTTCTTCAATGTGAACGCCAACAAACTGATCCCTTTCATTATATTCGTTCGTATTTTTGAAACGTTTTAAAAAATGCGCCGACCAAAAACGCCCAACGTAAATTCACTACGAAAGATAATTACATATATAAGAGAAACAAACGGTAAGACATTCTTGTTATGACGATATAAAAATGTACTCGGGGTGTAACATTACAGACTCCGTTGATTATGGATGTTAAGATTACCATAATATGGTAACAGAAAAATGAAATAAAAATAAAAAAAACCTAATTAAACTATGTAGGGCTAATTTTCGCCGAAAATTCAATTCGTGTTTATGTAGTTTCATTTGTTGTGGGCAAAATAAAAATTTTAATTACGGTCGGTCCGCCATTCACAGTTTTTTTGGTCCTTAAAAGTTTGCTCGGCTGTTATGCAAACTCTGAAAATTTAATCAAAACACAAAAATAAACGCGAAATTGTTGAGAAATCGTCGCAATAAGCCGCTGCGAGTTCGGTATAATTGATACGTAAGACTTTTAATGTTTTCGTATTTTGACAAAAATTCAACCATTATTCAGAATTTAATTAACGATTTTCAACATTGTCAACAATTGAGGTAAAAACCGGTGAAAATAAAAAACAATTTAATTTTTTTACGTATAGTGGGAAATAAGTAAAATATCAGCGGGAAAAACGGGCATCTGTCTAATTTCCATAGTTTTATAATTATTGTATATAAAAAATATGTAAAGAACAAAAACCATTTCATAATAATCTAACATTTGATATTTAGCGTGGCTTATGCTGCCTGAGAAATGGATTACCCGCTCTCTTATGGCCTAATTCAATGAGTAGCAATGTAACATACATTCTGGAATGCACTATGTAGACGGACAAAGTTACAATTTTAGCGTTGGACTGTGGAGAAATGCACTTATCGTATCGTCTACTAACTTGGGAGAAATGAAAGAAATGGGGGCCTACTTTTATCCTGGAAAATCAGTATGGTCAACACATTGCGTAGTTATAGAAGTGGCAGATGATGTGATCTTCACGTAGGATACCCCAGAACTGAAGGATTACTTACGAAAGTACCTACTACAATAAGCTACATGCTAAAAGTTGTAAGATGTTCAACTGCACAATTTTCAATATTTAATATGATTTGTTCTTTTGAATAAATTTTAAACGACACGTAAATAGTTTTTCTTTTTTATCATTTGACAGTTCTAGAAACTTTCGTTGTGGGTATTTATGAAAAAATGAAATAATTGAAAGACTGCAGTGCCATTTTTAGGGTCACATATGCTGACAATTATATACTCGCCCGTTGGCCGTAGTTGGCGATATGTACTATCTCCGTATGTATGCACGCTCATTGTTCATACGAACGTACTGCCAGGGGTGTGTCTCAACCTGTTAAAAATCGCGAGGCACTCAAATTTCAACAGATCAAACAATCAATATCGAATTTGGAAAGGAAAAAAGGACTTATCCCACAGATTTTTCGAAATGGTTTTTTTTCGATAATCACAATGTATTCAAATTAATCTAAGTTCTATCAAAAGTATGTAAGCTGAAAATGCCGAATTAGTCTCTAAATTAAACTTTTTAATTTTGAAAAATGTATGGTTTATGAAATATTGGACCGGCAAAAAAGACTGCTACATACATTTTATTTTTGGCCACAAAACTTTAGCGTATAGCTAACAAAAGATTCTGAAACACACTGATTTACTTATTAACGCACTGCCACTTTTTAAATCGACTTAAATGGTGATATTATTTCTAAAAGTAATCGTTTTAAATTTGAATTTCACTTACGCTGATTTTGCATTAACTAACGCATATAGTAAATGGGGCAGGATTCATTATTCGAATAGTATTTACTTGGTAAAACTCCATTTAAGAACGGTATGCAAGTAACAGCACAAATTTTACAAAAACTTCATTACTTCACTATTTTTACATGAAATTTCATAGTTTCCAAAATGTTACTTTTAAACTAACTAATATTTTTAAAGAAAACATTAAAAAAAATATGGAATTCGATTTAATGATATTGTACGTATACTACTTTTCATCTCTTGAGATTTTACTGTGTGGTATACGAGGCATTGATTTATCATGATCGAGTTGCTATTTATAATTTTAAGCAGTCAATTGTCATTTTCAACAGTATGCGTACATAATTGAATTATGAGTTTTTTTAAAACCTCAGTAAACGTGTTTAACCCGTGTGTAAAAACACACTTGAACGAAATTGGTCACCACATTTTAAGTGATAAAAATTAAGGTCCAAAAATAAAACCGCGGAACTCCATTTAAAAAGAAATGTCATAAATGCAACGTCGCGCCGGTGTTCATTCTGAACTTCGCATTGTTTGTTGTCGCAATGCACATTTTTTAATGCTCAAATAAATGCAGTTCGCATGACTTGCATAACATTGCATGCTCAAAAAAAGAGTCGCATTTGAACGAACGCATAATTATTTACAGCGTAAATGATACGTGCCAACCATATTATTAAAATGTAATATAATTAACGTCAGTAATAAGACATTCGAAGTTATTATACTATATTTAACATGTGTAGGCGTTCTTCGCTAAAAATTCCGATGATTCTGATATCAAATAAAAAAAAACGGACTATTGTATCGAATGCCATAGTTTTAAAACCATTATAAATATATGAATTTTACACGTGTACAGGTATAAATTCAAGAAGTAGAATTCGAAATTCAAATTTCGAATCCGACTCTAAAAAATGCTAAACTATCAATTACAATTTCTATGAAATTAATCATTAACAATTAACCCGATGTTTTACAAGTCGATTTTTGACAATTCAACTAAATACGATATTCTTGAGACAGTAGATAAAAATTTCACTATATTCTAAATTTCTGTAAATTGTGTTAAATCATATTTTAAAAAAAAACATTCCAAGTGTTTTATTATCAATTGGCGGTTGTCTTTAAAAGAAACTACCTGACTAAATCCACGTTTCCATATACTAATTGATTAGTTATTATCTCACATATTAATACAGCTAATTAAGAGTTTGATTTTTATCAATTAATAATCGTTATGATACAATCGGATTTCTAAAAATAATAATAATAGATTGTGATTACATTCTATTATCTTAAAGTTCAAATTTATAATGTGTATATATTTCTAATAATCAAAAGTCTATGATAACGCAGTAACCCTAAATAGATTATTTAAACCCGAATATATTCTCGGCTTACTCCTACACTTTCAAAATTACAGAGCAAGGACCTACATTTTTATAATATACTAGCTGATCAGTACCCGGCGTTGCCCGGGTCCCTTTTTGTTT